>JAQIXL010000512.1:0-29871 GCA_034700245.1 Poikilolaimus oxycercus | reverse complement strand
TGCTTCGCCGGGACGACACCAGAGGCGCTCCAGAGACTCCCTCTGATCCCAGCGAATAAATGTGTAAATGTGTAAAACAACTACTATAAGCTTTATAAATCCTAAAAACAGAGTAGCTTCTTGTGAGGAAGACCAATAATGGTCGTCGCGAGAGAACGGGCGAGGGTAGAGGGGAGGAAAGACAAATAAATTTCGCTCGCTCAAAGGCTCCGTCGCGCGAATCTGTAGCAGTGGCACGGAGGGTAAAGAAAGAGCTGACAGATTTGAATCAGACACAACTACTGCTAGGCATTCGAGCAAGATTTGACTCTGACAATTAGTCAAAGTTCTTCCAGCATTCACGATCGTCTACTTGGCGACTGAGTCCTCTATTGAATTCCAGTCAGTCGAAACAAGTTTCCTTCAAACGGGCACTCTTTATCATACTGAAATTGATACAGACTACACAGCAGCAGAACTAACAATAAGACAACAAACATGTTCCACTCAATATATCTTTTGAGGAAGCAGGATTGATGATTGGCAAAAAGCAAAGGCTATCTTTGAAGATCCTCTTTGAAAACCTCGAGCCAGTACTTGCCGAACACCTTTTTGCTCCAAACAATGCTTGGCCATTCTCTTGTAAAGCGTTTGAGCACCGCTGGAGTGACCTGGATTTTTCGTTGAAGGTCATAAAAGAGTAAAACCTGTTGCATGTTATCAACGACTAAAATTCTTTCTCCCTCGTACAATTCTCTGATTGTTGTATTGAGAACGATCGGGACAGCTCCCATAGCCAACGCTTCCCATGTTCTGCAAATGCCGCTAATAAGGCTAACTCCCAAGGCGAACCGCGAAGAATCGGCGCCACGACCGGGCGGTGAAACTACAAACTTCGTGTCGCCCAGCTTTTTCAAATGTTCCATGTAGCGCTCACTCGTTAGGCTGAAACTTTTGTGCAATAACAGCAATCAAAAGAATTCTACCTGCATTCCTTCGCAAAACGAGTAAAATTGGTCGGATTACAAAACCAATCATACCAGTTTGCTTCAAATCGCAAATGCTTTATCCCTGCGGAGTACACGTAAATATCAGTGCTTCGTTGCTCAAATGGTTTTCTAAAGTGTTTGCCAAAGCTTGAGTGTTCAAACCTGAAGAGACGCATTGCAGTTTGCAAGGTTTTTCTGTTAACTTCGTTTAGTATCATCCGCCCTAGTCCAACTGGGATGGGACGTAGTTTGTCGTGAGCCACTTGCATGTTCATTCCGTACCATCGCACTAGGTTTGAATCACTGCAGAGTTAAAAAGAAGCGCGTTGTGTGTGCTTACCTCAACAAGTCCTCAAAGTTTCCAGGCACATTTTGATCGCTGCCATGCGTTATCATTACGTACCTGAAAGCACTGAGAGCAGAGGGAATTTCAACTTTCCGACGTCTTTGGGGAGCACTTCCGCAAAGGACCGCAAGCACTGCGTTCTTACGTATATAAGGCTAGTCTTATTAGACCCATTCAAGTCGGGCTGAAGCCAATTCGTGAAGTCTCCGAAACGATCGTTCACCTCTTGCAGAGCGACACATTGAGAATTGACAAAGTCGATCTTCACGTCGGCAATTTCTTTGAAGTAGTCCGTTCCGACAAAGCCATTCAAGTCAGGAATTGTCCACGATACGTCTTCAGTCTGCTTGTGAAACAGCATGAAACTTTCGGTGCTAAAAATTACCGAGTTGGTGCGGGGAAAACGAAATCCTTCACTTAGAAACTTCACCAGGTCCCATTGATGAAGAGTCAAGAAAGCGAATGCCGTAAGAAAGAACAGCAGCTTGAGTGCATTCTCCAATCCCCACCACCAACCCATCGCGGAAGCACCAGGAAGAAGAAAATGACCATTGTGCAACGTGGACAACACGCCGATGTACCTCAAAATAGTTTCAAAGAAATCGTTGGCGCGCCGCTTTCAGACCCCTTCTCTGTCTCGGAAACACAAAGAAGCACACTTCAAGGCTCCGAAGCGGCTTGCGCGCCATTTTTGGCTTCAAACGATGAGCTGTCTTCATTTCGGCCTTCATTGTTTATTGTCTTGAGTGGTTGCGAGCCATTGGCTTTAGTCAGCCGACAACAATTCACTTCTTTGTCGGGTGGTGCTCTTCGTGGAGAAGTTGCTCACAGTAGTTGCTTTTCAAGAACAAATTACCTTTTTGGATGTTCACATGCTGTCAGGAACTGGCAATTGCAGTGCTATCTTCAGCAAAGCTGCATGTTCGGCAGGAGTTATTCATCATTTACCGGAAGCTTTTGCATCCGATTAATGTGGCTTGATTTAAGATTGTAATTCACATAGCGACAAGAAAGGACGAAAAATAATTTATGAATCGTGAGTCACCGCTCGTGACAAGCATGTTCTTTTGAGGTGATATGAGAGTTCGCAGTTGCACTATCTCTCGAGGTCCTTCTTGATATCCTCCAGCCAATATTTTCCAAACACCTTCTTGCACCACACTGAGTTCGGCGATGCTCTTTCAAAATTTTCAAGCAATTCCGGAGTTACCTAAATAATCCGACTTATGATTCCTGCAACAACGATTTGTTACCTCTTCTAGGCTATTCACGACTAAAATTCTTTCACCCTCGTATAAATTCCGTAACGTCGTGTTGAGAACGATCGGAACAGCTCCCATTGCCAACGACTCCCAAGTTCTGCAATCCTTTTTTAAACGTGGAAGCCAATGTTCTCACCGATAGCAATCTGTGCCGTGTCCAGGCGGCGAAACCACAAACTTGGTGTCTCCGAGCTCTCTCAAATACGCAAACGGAAGCTTTCTCGCGTAACTAAGCGAAATCTTCAGAAAGCCAAGACTTTGAAACGCACCTACATTCCTTCATAAGGCTAGCGAACTCAGTTCTATTGCAAAACCACTGAAGCCATTGTGTTCTGACTCGTGGGTTTGTGTTTGACCGAAAATTGACATAAATATCTATACTTCTTTGAGCAAAGGGTTTTCTGGCAACATCTTTTCGGAAAGAATGAAACCTGAGGCGACGCATTGCTTGCTGGAACACCCGCCGATTGCCGTAGGAGAGGACTGTATTTGCCAGACCTATAGGTAACGGACGTAATTTGTTGTGATTGACCTGGAGATTCATCCCATACCATCGGATAAGTTTTGGATCGCTGCAAAGGCAATCGTCACCCGCACTGTTCCCGTACCTCAACAAATACTCGTAAATGCCTGGCGTGTTGAAGTCACTTGCGTGGGAGATTAAAACGTATCTGCAATCAGTTTTGAGAGACACGCGTCTCACCTTCCCAGTTCTTTAGGAAGCATGTCGAGCTCGTTAAGGCATTCCATTCTCACATAGACAAGTGTTGCGCGACTGCTCATGTCCAGATTAGGCTAAGCATCAGGCAAATAAAACCTTCGAAAATACAATAGCCTACCTTCATATTCAGGAGACACGTATTTGTCGATCTATTTAGGAAGTCAAGCGTTACATCGGCAATCTTCTTAAAGTAGTCGCGTCCGATGAAACCATCCTCATCCGGGATCGTCCACTCTTCTTCCGTCTGAAAGTTTCAAAATGTTCTCGCAACAATTGTTGCTTACCAAATTTTTCTTGGCCTCTTGAAGAGGGCTGTTAATGCTTACATCCCACTGATGCACAGTAAAGACAGAGAAGGCGGACAAGCAAAGTAAGAACTTCGATGCATTTTCCAAGCTCCACCACCAACTCATCAACGTCGGCGAAGAAACGACTCAGGAAAGCGGAAACGGTGAATAACTCACAATCAGACAAAGACGCCATTGACAGAGGCAGTCGGGAGACTTTGCAAGGCCTATTGGGACACGTCTCCTGCTTCACAAAGGCGTGACGCTTCAAGCGTGGGAGCTAATTTCGGCCCATGGTTCCACAAACATGAATCGCGGCAGCTTCCTTGTTCATTGTACGACTTGGTGGGCGACGTTACGCCAAGAGAGAGAGACGCCCACCCCGTCATGAGACTGTTTATTCTTGAAGAGCTCCCGCGCATGCAATCGTACAGTTTGTCCGTGATGTCTGCTTCTGCAAAGCGTTTCGTACTGGTCCCCGCGAAGGGCCTCGATTGTTTCGCCGAAGCGCTGCGGAAAGCTGAACAAACGCCAATTTGCCTCGCAGTCATCGTGAAAGCCGTTGATGGATTTGCGAAATTTTCTTACAGGGGACGCACACAGTTTGAATAAGACAATGAAACTGACTTTGCGACGAACCAAGATATGAGCGACCTTACTGGAATATCAATGGGCAGACGCGATGGCTAAAGTGAAGTAGGTCAACCTTCAGTGTTTAGTAACGCGTTCTCTAATAGCAATCCTTTATTCGTATTCACATTTAACTGATCTAATTGCGTCGACACCTAATCAGTGGAGCTAGTTCTTGCTCGTTCAGCTGGCTTCTCTCACATCGAGTGTGAGCGCTTGCCAGTACGGCCTAGTAGATAAAATCATTTTCGTCGGCTAATGTACTGACTTCCAATAGTCCGATTTTCTTCTCTCAGGCAGCTCCTCTGGCGCTCGTGTCGGTTTGTTGTTGTAGTAAACTCGCCGTGAAGGCTTTTTCGGTGTATTTGGTAGCACCTTTCAAACGTCAATCAATGAAAGGCTTTGCTTACAACATCGCGATGCTCAACAAAGAAGGCGGCCCACCACGCGTACGTCGAGGCCGACGCTGTGAACAAAAAGGAGTCGCAAACAGTCGCTGCGACGGCCCAGTCGACAAACGGCGAGTCGGTTGGCAAATCGTAAAACGAAGAGCCTCGTGACTCGGGAACCAACATTACTTTTTCTTGAAGTTCCTTAATAAACTCCTTGTCTTGACCGACAAAGAGAACATTCTAAGCATTTAGTTCTTTTGAACACACTGTAATCATACCCGTGGCTGTTCTTTTCTAAGGGCATAAATGAGGGCGGGCAGGGAGAATTCCATGATCGACTCTTGTATCTTGCCGTTGATGAAGTCGCCGCGGCGAACATAGACACAATGTGTATTTCTCATCCATGTGCTTTTACTTCAAACATGCGCAATCAGAAAGTAGCATTAGTAAGCAGGACACTTACGGGAATACTTTGTCTATCTTTAGGTTGGCCTCTCTTCTTATGGTGTTAGAGAATCGAAAACCTCGTGCGACATTATGTTGGTTGTCCTCGAAGTATCGCCAAGACATCAAGTATGCCGATGTTACTTTAATTGCAAGAGATTTTTCAATCTTCAAGCTGAAAATTTGGAAGTAATTTATGTAGGCAAACCGACTCGGATCTTCGTAGACAAATGAGGTCTCATTTCGAAACGGAAAATGCACGACTGTTTCGTTTGGCAGATTCTTAAACCGTCAATTAAAGCCAAACGATTACCGGAAAGCCAATAAGGTTCTCTATTGCCGGAAAGACATGGTGAAGCATCGATATCGTTGTGTTTCGATAAGGATTTGCGGATCCAGAGAAGACGTAGGCGCGCCTTCCAATGGTCTGACCAATTCCATAGAGGGAGGCGAGTCGAAAGAGCTAAAATGAATGTCTTCAAGTAGAAAAAAAAATCTCACCATATTACCATTGCCGCCAGTCCGCCGACCCATTGCCGTCAATGTTATAAAACCGTTTGACAAGGAAACATTCCTAATTGCAACTTCTTGAAACTTATTCTTCGAGTGCACGTTTATCATAAATGTATAAAAGACGGATATGGAAAGAACAAGGCCAAAAACAGAGACCCGATTCTTGAAAGTAGACATTTCAGAGACACCCGACTGAACACAATTCATCTCAACGGGCTTGTCTCTCAGTCACACAAAGTCGCCATGGACAGCCACAGTGGAACAAAAGTGATTGTCGCGGGCGCCGCTTCCGTCGGAAAGAGGAAATCTGCCTCGAAGAAGAGCTATAAAGAGATCTCATGTCCACAATTGGCGGCTTCAATGTCGCGACTGTGCGAATTTCGACTAGGCTGCAGCGAAAGTGCCTGAAGTATTGTATTGCAACGTTTTCGTTACTAAATAATCCCTCGAAAACAGTAACCTAGAACAGGTTTGGGTACAACAGCGTTCAAAGAAAGCTTTTGCGATCAAGTTCTAGTTTGTCATAGAATCACTCCTCCACTGCAGGCAGTTGTAAAGTCTTCTGGAATTCCGATGTTCGTTGCCATACAACAAACTGTTTTAGATGCGCAGGGACAAACGGAGGTACGCGGCCATTTGCCTTGGGGCGGCTTTTGCCGCATCTTTGTGCGTGTTCTCGGAGAGGAGTTCAGATGACGGCGACACTTTGGCACGGGCAAACTATGGAGATCCAAGTTGGTGAGGCAGATTTGTCAAACCTCGCATTCTTCCAGGCTAGTCTATACCGCTTCTGGAAATTTGTCATACGATGCCGTTGATCGGCTAGTTTATCGCGATCTCGGGTATAACATCGTGGGAAAGGCGTATCCATTCGCTCAATTAGCTCTGCTTGCGAGGCCGACGTGCAAGCAGGTTTCAGTCTCTTTGCCCAACTACTTACTAATTAGGTTTTCGCCGATTGGAACGCAATTGCCGCCCAGTTTGATCCCAACACGGTTCCTCCGAAGGAGATTCCAAGCGAAAAATACGACCAATACACAATGAAAAGTTAGTTTTCGCGCATGTAATACTTTTGTGCAAATTTTAGATTTATCGTTCCTGGAATATCGCTATCGCAATGACAAGCATAACACTCGCAAGAAAAGCGCAAAAAGTCGTCGTTTCAACTGGAATGAAACATTAATTGAAGAGCTGTTAGGTCAACCGCCGAATACGTTTGTCAGTTATAAGGCAGAAGGAAGTAAGCAAACACGGATCTTGGCCTAAGAATGCTTTTCAGTGGGTCTGCATCATGCACTCCAATACTTCAAGGAAACATTGAAAGGACAGAAAGGAGTGGTCATTGGTTCAATAGATCCATGGGCAGAAGTAACTCATAAACTTGATATCGTCATCTTGCAGGTTTTAGCAATTCTCGCTGGCGCCGCTCACGTAACAACGGTTGAGTATCAGCGAATTACAATGGGACATCCGAAAATGGCCTACTTGCACCCAATCGACCAAAGCAAAGACTACGCGAAGTGAGACTTATCTTGCCACGAGGGCGAATGTTCAGCGAACTGGAAAAGTACGACTTCGCTGTGTCATTCTCGAGCATCGAGCATAGCGGCCTGGGAAGATACGGCGACATCATCGATCCCATTGGCGACATCCGAGAAGTACAGAAGGTATGAAGTTTCTCAAAGTGAACGCATACTTGGAAATGCTTAGGTCTGGTGCGAACTCAAGCCAGGAGGTCTATTCTTCCTCGGCTTGCCCGTGGGACGAGACTCCGTCATCTTCAATCTTCATCGAATCTACGGTCGAGTTCGCCTACCTCTGCTTTTTGAAGGTCGTCTTATTTCCCCGCAATACTCACGCACAACGTTTCAGGCTTTGAATTGATCAACGTGTTTCAAAGCGATAACGCAATGCCCGAGTTTCTAAGTCGTGCACAAATGGAGATTCCTCATTATTCACAGCCCGTTATGGTTCTGCGAAAAGTGATGGCCGACGAGACATTGACCACCAGCAGCTCAGAATAAACCAATTCTTCACAATTTTTAAGCTAAAGCTCTTGCCCCGATTGTGGCTGCGACCAAAAGCTTTCTATGATTTATCTTTTTTCTTCACTTCTTTTTTCCAGTGTTTCCTTCATCGTCGACGTATCGACGTGTTCGAGACGAATACGCCTGTTTTTGTCGAATCAACTGAGGTGCAGGTATTGAATTTGAAATTTTTTATCTAAGAAAGGTACATATGTAAGGCACCTCCCTCTTTCAATTAGAGCAAGCATCTCGACAAACTTTACTCTTGAAGGAGCGACGGCTCCAAGGAAAATTTTGCGATATTTTTATTGTTCGCTAAAGCTTGAGATCTGGAAGATTCTGATAGAGTAAAAACCGATGGTCGGTCCCATAAGGCCTACTCTCTCTCTCTGTTCGTGGTGCACTCCGACGGCTACGAGTTGTCTGCCAAGATCTGTTCTGCCTTATCTCGCATTCCCACCGACACGTACGAATACGAAAGATTTATTCGCAGGGAATGAGATCGGCAAAAAAAAAGATACTTGTATGACTTTGGTCTAGAATTGTGCGAACATCTTTTTTTTGGTCACGAAGGAGGTTGAATCCTCCTCCGCGTGGGCCGACCCGGAAACCCGCACAGCGGGAATTATACCGGCGCTTGATCCACTAGCAAGTCGAGGTTCAAGTGGATCAAGCGCCGGTAACATCCGTTACTCTCGAGTATAGCAAGAAATGCTCTCGCCGATGGCGCCTACACCGTATGTCTTTGCACCAGCTTGCGCAACTTTGATGCTGGTCCAACACTGACAGCTCGTGACTTCACGGGTCAAGAAGTGATGAAGACGCCTGCGTTGTCGGCCTCTCGTGGCTACGGTCAGCTGCTCCTCTCGCGATGGCATTACTGGCACTCTCCAGACTCGAGTAACCGTGCTCAATGACCCCATTGAGGACCGGCTTCCTTCCGCCAACCTTTGCCCACCTTCATCCACTCATTCCCTCGACCAAGTCCTCGTCTCCCGCCTCTCACGAGCGCCTGATCTTCTTGCCGCTCCCCGGCTCTTCTCTTCGTGATCGCCTCTGACGGCGATGCGCGTGCGCTGCACGCTCTCTCCGCTGAGCCAAAGAGCACGAGATAAACGGCGCGTCTCCTCGCTTTTGAGAGATCACGTCTTCTCCATTTACTTCATCGGCCGCAGCCCAGAGACCTCCTCGAGGAGTTCGAGAATGCGTGAAGCTCGACCTTGACGACGACGACGAGAAGTTCGATCTGAAGCTCAACGCGGGCTGGAGAAGATCGCTGTAGCCGAAGCCTCTCTCTTCTCTGCTCTGCATTCTTTTTTGGCCCCTCCTCGCGTTTTTCTGCCTTCGAAATTTCTTTCTCTCGCTACCCGCCAAGTATGACGCGGATCCACATGTAGTTTGCTTTGTTGTTGAGAGTGTCCCGAGCCTGCCGTGCCGTCGGTTTAGGAGAAAACGCAAGGGCTGGTTGTTTCGCTGCCCATGAAGAACAATTTAAATTGCCCTTTACGCGAAGATTCTCCTTGTTCCAGCTCAAAATCATGATCACGAAGAAAGGGCGCGTAGAGGCGCAGCTAGGCCTGCCTGTACAGTCCTCACCGTCAGACGCTCAATGAGACGCCTGAGACGCCCAAGATGCTGCAAAGCTTAAGTTTCAAGCGATTTTAGGCGGGGGCGCTGCTTGTGAGCAGCACTCATTCCTACCATCTCTGAGTGAGAGTGCTTCGTTGGAAACACGAAGGTAGTTCAGACAAAAGCAACGTCCCGAAAACTCAAGCGTCGTGATGGTCTGGAATCAAATTGCCTCAACAAGCCGTTTGCCTGGAAAAGCTTATTTCCGTCTAAGGCTTGCCGTACAATTGACCAGACAAGGATCTGACAATTACAAAGAGGAGAAGTCGGCCATTTAGAAACGCAACGAATAGTTGGCTTCGCCGCCCAATAACGGACGTTTCAAACACTATAGTCGAGCTTGCCAATGTTTCTCTTGTCCGTACCTTATCTTCGTTCTCTTCTCCCAATTCGGTGAAAATTTAACCTTCACGCCAGTTTCGAGTGCAATCCAAATCGGCCAATAAGACGAATGTGTTTGAAATTCCTATGTGTCCTCACCCGTGATTCGAGAGAATGAGAGTTATCGGCTTGCCCCAAATTTCTCCACTAGGTGCATGCAAAGGATATCACTTGTTGAAAAGAAAAACATCGTCATGCGGAGATTTCAGATGG
Source organism: Poikilolaimus oxycercus (assembly GCA_034700245.1). Classification (NCBI taxonomy): domain Eukaryota; kingdom Metazoa; phylum Nematoda; class Chromadorea; order Rhabditida; family Rhabditidae; genus Poikilolaimus; species Poikilolaimus oxycercus. Next base: position 20,058 of record JAQIXL010000512.1, on the reverse strand, counting down.
GCAGAGTCAAGCGAAAGCATGCGCCCATTATCTTTGCTGCTGTTTTTTTTGCAACTTTTTGTTTGCTTTCTGAAAAGCGCTTGGAACACAACTCTTTAGAGGTATCAACTCTTCGAAGACGTTTTTTGTTTATTTATTGGTATATTCGTGCAGGCCACTCTATACCGCCTCGGGAAATCTGTCTTCTGGAACCATCGAGCTTCTCATTTATCGCGAGTTGGGCTACCGTCAGGTGGAAAAATAGACCAAAGCAAAGATTACGCAAAGTGAGTCTCTTCTATGATCAAGACGAATGCACAGCGAACTGGAAAAGTACGACTTCGCTGTGTCATTTTCGAGCATCGAACACAGTGAACTGGGAAGGTATGGAGACATCATCGATCCAATTGGGGCATCCGAGAAGTGCAGGAGGTTGGACTTTGCGCCAAGTGATCGCATGCTTACAAACGTTTACTTCTGTTGCGAACTCAAACCGGGAGGTAGAAAGCCGCTCTCAGACGAGGGACTTCCTTGTTCTTGAAGAGCAATTGGCTTTTTTCGCGAGCTTCCACAATCAGTCATTCTCACACATCGTCAATGATGTGAAGAATTGATGAACAAACGAAAGTCGCGGCGCTAATCGCCGCAGACAGCAGCCGTTTCATTGTGGTTGTCCATACGACGAAGGGGCCGCACGTAGACGAAGCCTCGAAAGCTCAACAGAGATTCTTTCTCGCGCGCAGACGACGACGAGTTTGCATGGTTAAACTTGAAGCTTCAGCGCTTTCTTCTTTGCTTTCAGCGTATCGAAAGGCGATACAAGATCCTCCAAAACGGTCAAAGGTCTCAAGCGATTAAAGGCCTCTGAAAATGCTACCAGACTCTGATTCACTAGGCCCATCTTTGATTGTCAAAAAAAGATGCGACAGTACGTTAGACCATGCAACGGAAAGACAGGCGTTAGAGACTATCAGCGAACTCGAGGCCCACTGTAGCAGAGCGGAAAGCGGGGACCTCACCCTAGCATCCAAAGAAGACCCCCAATGAGAGCAAGCGTCTAGAAGGATTGCCTGGGTTCTCAGAGACAGTAGGTTGCCGAAGACGCCGCAGAGAATTTTATGGTAGAAGAACCAGAATGACGCTGTCGCTGCAACTTTAGTTCCGCAATCGCGCTTGTGGCAGGCCTATTCTTGCCGACACTGGGCAAACACGCTTTTCAGTCGGACTACGCCTGAGCGTTCTCCGAAGGTTCTCCGAAGCACTTGCAATTCTGCCAACGCCAAATCAACCAACAGATTGCGACACGGTGTTAGCCCAGTGATAGCCTCCTTAATACAATAGATAACTCCTTATCAATAGCAACGGGAACAAAATGGGTTGGTCAGAAAGAAGAAATAGATTTGCTTATTTTTAAACGACCTTCATTCCGTACCATCATATGAGCCATGAGCTTCGAAGCACGTCTACGAAGTGTTTTACTATATGAAACGACTTTACTCACCTTTCTCAAACCAGTTGCACGCCACTTCGAATACATCGGTAGAATCACCGTCGAGTCCTGAATCAACTCCACTTCAGCCAGTCTACTTCAAGTCGCAAATCAACCGCTACGTTGATAAAATGGCTCTCTAAAGAAGCATCATTAACAACTATACTCAGTCAGACCTGATTTCATGCATGCTGTTGCTTGGTACCACGCAGATTGTCCATGAAGCTCTGTGTGGCAACTCATCGAGACTAGCTAGCAACAACGAGTGAGGATGCACTCCAAAGGAGACAAATGTTTTTCGTATTCCACAATGAGGGCCATGCAGGCATTATAAGTGCTGGGCGTCGAGCTCGTATATAGAAGATCTGAAAGTCATCGCGACAGTAGGTAAGCTCGAAATGGATCTGGCGACTACTCAAGAGTCTAGAGCGGAGACCAATGGCTCTTTTTCCATGTCGACGTCCAGCGTCGCTCGCCAGACAAACATGCGAATCATTGTCGCGGTCTCTTCCGAAAGGGCGGACAAGACGAAGAGAAATGTTGGCGGAGATCTTTTGACGAAACGAGTTGGCTTTATACAATCACACAGTGACGTCTGACAACGAGACGGAGGCCGGGTACGTCTTTGCTGGGACAAATATCAGTTGTTCAGCACCAAATTGAGGGCTTCGCATTGAAAACGAGAGCTCGCCTCATTGTTTGCTTGAAGCGTCACTCTTGCGGCCGTCGCGGTGTTTCGTCGTTTCTCTAGTCTCTGGGGCTGTGGTGAGAGAAGAGCGTGAATTGCCCCGTTGGCTGACGGTTTTCTCGCTGAAAGCGCGAGTCGCTTCAAAGATACGACAAATAACGCCGATCAGCATTCTGAACATCACCAAGCATTGGTAAAGCATCGGAGTCACAAATCACGGCAGCTGAAAAAAAGGACAATCGTTCTCGATGGCTGATGTAGGCACCCTCATGACGGCACGAATGTTCGGCAACACTTTTGACTAACAATGAGTAAATTCCAAATCTGAGACATAATGTTATTTGCTGGCGATTCTAGTGAGGGCTTGCTACAGTTCCACCACCGCCATGTTTCACGAATGGTAATGAGCAAGCGATTCACTGCGCGGCCGCATTCAATTCTCACAGGCCGGTAGTCGCGTCCCTTCACCAATATTCGCGTTCTTGTGCTCTCGAAATGTTCAGGTGGAATCTGCTCTTCTTGCGTAACCGGCCGCGTTGTCAAGTTCAGCGGCAAGCCGCCCTCTCAGTGATCGAGTTCCAGCAATCGAAGTGGGAGACTAATTTGTAATGTTCAAGGAATTGTCATGCCGTGATAAAGCGTCCAGTGAAAGACTGGCTCCCGCTTGTCTGCTCATCGGGCTTTCCGTCCCACCCATCGCCGATGATGTCGATGTGATTGTCTCACACTTCGAGAATTCTAACAAAGAGAGCTCTAATTTGAAAGCCGGCGCCGAGACCAAAATATCCTCGTTCGTTCGAAACAGGGGGCGTTCATAAAAAAAGTGCGGACGTCAGCGCTTGGTACAAAAGCGCTCTCTTCCTGTGTTGAGGACCGACGAAGGCGGGCGAATGAAACGTCAAATTCTTCAAATTCAATTTCGCTTTGACTAATAGAATCGCCTTCACTTCGGGTAATGAGATCTGCCGTTTCAAAGCGTCTTTTGAGTCTTTTAGACGTAGTTCTTCAAAGTGAAACGCTGTGCAAGAACAATCCAAGCAATCGGAATCGAAAGAGTGTGTTTCTTTATGAACAAGAAAAGATTCTTGTTTTCTTCTTCTTTTAATCACATTGCCAGTTTAAAATAACCACAAGGATAAAAAAAATCAATCGGAAGCCTTAACGCGTCGTTTAGTAGTTCTTGTTCGACGATGTCGATTGGTCACCAAGATCTATGGGTTTTCTTCCTCAGAAACTTGATGGAACGCACTTTTGTTAACCACGCAGAGCCTGTCTCGTTCAGTTGGTTACGAAGTAACAAGTAAGGCGGTGATTCTAGAATGTTTGCTCTGACCAAATTCAGTGATGACTGGTCGTACCTAAACATGACGCTTGGAAAACTTTCACCGAGCATCCTCACCTATGACAGTTCACATAGTAATTGAAAGGATCGGGGTAAGTAAAGTTACAGCGCTTTGTTGTGATTGGCGGAGCAATGCATTCTTCAGTCAGAGCGCAAAGTAAATGCCTGAAAGCTGCGAAACGACGACTTTTAACCTACCATTTGAGGATCGCAGCTGAAAGTGGATCGCGCCGAGCAAATATGGTTGCACCTCGTTGTCGCCGGCGTCGAACAGCCGAACTTGTCGGCAAGTAGTCGAACATTTCTAGACATCTCCTCTCCTCCTCTGTCCTACCTGGATGCGTGGCAGCAAAAGCGGAGTGAGGTGTTGGCCTCGGCAATAATATGCCCTGAAAGTTGCCAGCAGCCACCTCTCTGTAGAAGTCTCTCAAGTCCGGTAATGAAGTCAACCGAACGCTTGCATCAAATATCCAGAAGTATTCGCTCTCTCGAAAAGCTTCCTAAAAGTCGTAATTCCTCACACAATGGCAACAAGCTTACAGCAAAGACAGCCACTTTGAAGGCGTAGTTTGTCAAGTTACGGACATGCGCTGGAAATGCATCGAAATCGAACTGCCGATACTCAACATTTAGCTCTCGAACTTCTGCGACCTTCACCTCGATGTTTTAACTACTAACTGGATAGAAGGCACCTGTTCTGGAGTGAGACCAATATCGTAGTAGGCAATGCGAGTTTCCGGCACGGTGGCACTGATGTTCCTAATCATTTCTTTGGATTCATTGAAGTGATTACGCGAAGCGAAAGTGTACATTATGACCTGAACAACTATCAATGAATGCCTGCCATAACTGACGTTTGCTTCGTCGAATCGTGATGGTGCAGTCTTGGTGTGATTGTCTAGAAGTCCATAGTGTTCAAGATAATGACGAAGCGTGCACGAAAAAGGTCGACCACGACCGAGTTTTATGCCGTTGTCATATTCGTCGAAGCACATCTATGATAAAGGTTGAGATTCGATGTGCGACTTCTTACCAGTTCATTCGCGCAGAAGCAATGGTCGAATGTTCGCAGTTCCTGTTTATCAGTTTCCGATTTTGAGGAACCAGGAAGCTGGATCACAGCCACAGTACACAACAGAAAACCGCAGACGGCTATAAGTCGAGGCTTCGCACTGTAAAGAGGGATCTCGGCCAACCACCCACGCCGCATCGCTCAAGTTAAGACTGAAGAAGGGGGTGGGGGGCACCCGTCCCGCTTCAAGAAAGACGTATAGTACCCGTTGTCGTGGCATCACCCTTCGATAGTGCCCACGACGTCATAAAGGAGACGGTATGAGACGAGACCAACAAAGAGGTTTGTGCCACTGTATCCGGTAACAAACAAGGAGCCACGGTGGCTGGAACAGCCTTTTACTTCATTTTAATCTCAAACTGAGGCTCAGTCATAATTGTGACGGTGGCAGACATGAGAGCAAATAATGAGGTCTCTTGTCAACGCTTGTAATGTTTTCATCTCCAGCTTTGCACAGACGTGCTTGCCGTTCGTTTTTGCTAGTAGTCAGAAAAACCCAAAACACTATGCTAGCCAGGCGCTACAAGGACACAAGCACTCGGCAATTGGCAAGCGAATGGAGACAGAATCTGCCGCCTCGACCCTGATGTCGGGGAATTAGATGATCGGAGAGCGCGGTGGAGACTGCAGACGGTCACAATCCTCCTACGTGCTTCAACTTAGAGATCTCGTGAAGAAAAAGCAACTCAACAAAATAAGCGAGGCAGATAATTGGCTGACTTCCTTCACGCAGTGCAGGCGCGAAAAAGGCCAACAACAGACGCCCGTTTGTCGTGAGGGTGTCGACAGACGTGTCCGTGAGATTTTGGCTGCTGCGATCCACGCCCCTGCTGGTTGCTCGGTCGTACACGATGGTAAGCACTTTCAAAACAGTGTAGAGAACGAATAACTGGGAACTCCGAATAAGTTGAAGGAGAAAGACATCCCGCATGAAGCATAAACGCGCCTATGGTTGGCCTTATTGACAGATGCGAGTTTTTTTTGCTATAAGGACAACCCACAGACGCGAAGAACAAGTTGGACTACATATCTGTTCGACAAGACAATCCGGTTGAATGTAGATCGACGGGCTATTTTGTTCGCTGTTATGCTTTCGAAACGGGGATAAAAATGGGAGACTAAAGCGACGTTGCGTCGTTACCAGCACTTCCTTGTGCGAGATGGAAATAGACGTTTGTTTCATTGGAGAGCGTGAAGCCGACACCAGACAGAGCCGCCTCGTCGAGGACGAGGTGTGAAGACCGAACAAACAGAAAATCACGCAGCTATAGGCAGGGGCCAATGCCGAATTCACGTACGCTAGCGGGTGCTTTTCCTATTTTCAAATGGGGAAACTCCCCCTTTGAGGGCATAACCGTTCCGCAGCTAACATTTCTCGCGGGTAAACCACGAAAGATGCTTCCTAGTTACTGTTTCGATGGTGGAGGAGAACAAATGAAGAAGACGTCGACGAGGACTAGACTATTTGTCTTGCGTGGATCACAGCGCCCGCTCAGCCCGCCTCTAACGGTCTGCTGGTTGGGAATGTCCCAGTACAATGTCCGAGCGGCTTGGCAGCCCGAGTTTTACACATATCTTTTTCCTTCTTGCCGGTTTCGTCCTTGGATACATTGCAGTGACGGCTCAGGTTCGCTCACCCACCAGCTCCCCTTGATTAGTGGCTTCACGAACGCAAAAAAAGCAGCCAGCTTACAATTAGTTTCAGCTTGGTCAAAACAGCTCGAAATTTTCTCTTCTGATGGAAAGCTTCATCGCTCAAAAGCAAGACGGTCCTATTTCCAAGCCTCTTCAAGTGTATTGGTTCAGCGTACAACAATTTAACTGAATCACTTGCCTCAAAAGTTCGTGTGTTCTGTTGGGTGCTGACAGGAAAACAGAATCATGAAACGCGAGCGCGTCACGTGAAGGTGAGTCGGGCAACGAGACACATTGACCCTAGTGTTCAGGCCACGTGGCTTCGAAGATGCAACGGTTACATGTTCATGTCATCCGAAGCCGATCCCACATTGCCGTCGGTAAACTTGAACGTCTCAGAAGGACGAAAGTTCCTCTGGGACAAAACGAAGGCTGCCTTCCAGTACGTACACGACAACTATTTGGTAAGTCGGCGGAGAGCCTCACTAGCATCTTGCAGGAGGACTACGATTGGTTCTTAAAAAGTGATGACGACACTTATGTCGTTGTCGAGAACCTTCGCTTGCTCCTGCTTTCTCATTCACCCGATGAACCGGGCTACTTTGGAATGAAGTTTCGTCTTCGAGTCAAGCAAGGTTATATGAGCGGTGGAGCCGGCTATGTGCTCTCTCGAGAAGCAGTTAAGAGGCACTGTTCGCTGCACGACTTTCTAAAGCCCATTTAGATTTGTGAGAGAAGGCTTAACAGATCCGACTAAATGCCCACCGAATGGTAGTGGCGGTGAAGACCTTCAACTGGGCGCATGCCTCGAACGACTTGGCATCAAGGCTGATGATTCAAGAGACGCACAAGGACGACAAAGGTGTGTTAGCCGAAAAGAAATAAAATCGCTTCTCATTCCAGATTCCTAGCCTATTCTCCTGCTCAGTTGTTATTTCCCAAGCGTCTAATAACATCTCCGTGGTTTTGGCACTACAGTTATTATCCCGTAGCACAAGGAGAGAATTGCTGCTCGGACTTTGCGATCTCGTTTCATTACGTCGTACCAGAAATGATGCAAGTTTTTCCTTTTTCAAAGAATATTTGCAGGTACGCTCTCGATTATCTTGTCTATCGCCTTCGCCCTTACAGAGGACGTAACCCAACAGAGGACACAACGTTCAAACGTGTTAATGGAACATCGACAGTGTTACCTCGCCCGCTTGAAGTTCACGGTGAAAACAACAGAGCTACTTAAAACGACTAATTATGGTGGACTTGTTGTTTTAAATGCCTTTTGGCATAAAAATCTGTAAACGATGAAGCAGGACAGAGAACAGATACACATTGCCCGAGAACGGCTCAGGAAGGAAACCGACGGGCGACTGTATCATGATATGACTTTCGTACTCGAAAACGTTCTAAAACTAGTAAATTAGGCAACAAATTATTCCTTGGCAACTTTCACGGAATATTACTGCCAAGACCAACACATCATTCAAGTTTTGCTGTCACACATCCAGGTGCAATACATCTAAAAAGCTGAACTGTCTAGAAATGTTCGAGTACTTACCAACATGCCCGGCTGTTCGACGTCGTCGTCAGCAAGGCGCTACCGCCTTTGTCAGACGCGACCCACTTTCAGCTGCGATCATCAAATGGTGCGTGTTTTGCCTTTAGCTGGACGAACTGGAGTTTTACCTTTCAGGCACTACTTGCTCTGCGCTTTAACCAGTGAATGTACTGCTCCCGCTATTACAACTAAACGCTGCCTCTTTGCTTACCCTGATAGCTTCAATTACTATGTAAACTGCAACAGGTAATACAATCTAGCGCGTTTCCAAAGGCCGCATCTATAGGTGCGATTAGTCGTCATTAAACCTCGTGAAGGCAAATATTCTGGAGCCACCGCCTTTTTCAATGTTTCGTAACCAACTAAACGAATCATCTTCTTCATCGCTGCAACATGTGATTGAAATTCTTGTTTTGAAGAGTACATTCGTCAGATTTTGAAAACCAGCCGACGTCGTCGACCATCAGCAGCAAATCCACACTCTCGACGATCTGTTTGATTCGTTCTTCGAGATGGATTGCCTAGATTCTTTGCAGAATAAACCTGTGTCGGATTTTGTTCATCAAAATCCGAGAAGTTTGTTTCCACGAGTGATTGTTTGAAATCTTTTGCCCATTTCAAAATGCCCAACGTGATGCGTTTATACTTTCGTACGTTTTCGAAGCCACTGGCAAAAGTCCAAGACTTCGGACGACATTCTCAGCAAACTCTTCGCTCTTTGATGAAAGGTGGCTTTTACCCGACAGTGAAGGAGGAAACAATACCATTTCAGCTTCTATCTACTCCTTCAGGCCGTTGAGACCGTTGAAGCCGATTCGGGGCAGACCTGCATCAACAATAGTTGTTGAAATCCTTCGACTAGCTGTTCCTTCTGGTTTTATTGATGCCTCACCCTTATTTTCAACCGAAGGCCCGATTCCTTGATATTAGAACCCGATGGTGTCGCTGAAATGATTGCTGTCGCATTTATAACTTCTTCTCATAATGTCTTCCGACTGCTATGAGTGTTTTGCAGTCGGACAGCTCACGTCCCAGCCGAAAAACACACGGTCAAAAATGCCAAGGGAATGCTCCACGAAGGGCGGCTTTGCAGAGTGTCTAGAGTCGCGCGAGAAGTTCCTGGAGTCAAACGAAGACCTTCTCCCATTGAACTCTTGTCTAGAGATATGCTCGGCGGACGCTTTTTGGAGCGTCACAATAAGCCACTATGAGACAGCGACGGGAAGCCGTACTGACGAGAAAGAAGAAGCGGCAAGGGCTGGAAAGACTTCGGGAGTGAGACACCGACCGATCGACAATGTTGTAAAGAGGTGTGAAAGAGGTGCGTGAGGCGTCAAGCGTGAACCGAATCCATCGATTCATTGCATTGTCGCCCGTCGCCGCAATCTCTTCCTCTGTTTGTCTTCAGCGGCGATGAATCCAACGGCGCGCTGAGAAGCTTCGTTTGAAATACGCCCTTTAGGTAAGAGTTTGTGATTCATAGAAACAGTAGAAACAGTGCAAGCCCTTGAAAACCAACCTCCAAGAGATGAACCATCAAGCGTAACGCAAGGAGAAGTGAAAGGCTGAGGCACCCGCATGTCTGGACAAATTCACGCAGTATCGTTTTCTGAGTTCTTCTTCCGTTGGAACGACTTTGACGACTACGGCAACTCCGCCGATGGCAGGGCGCTACACTGTCTTGCATCTATCCAAGACCTCAAGCTAAAGTGTAATGCGTCTTTGCCGTTTGCCGTAGCTGAATTCCTCAAACTATCGATAACATCCTTCATGATCGCATTGTTGCACTTCTGCGGTCTTTCTAAGACCTCAACAAGTTCTACCCAATTCCCCATTTCTTGTCGTTCCTTCGTCCGTCTCTGCCTTCCCTTCACAACTTGTTGTCATGAAAAGAGCGGAGAAAGGAGAGCAGCAGAAAGAAAGCCGGTGACCGAGAAAGTGGAAAATCTTAGATGTGGGGGAAGAGATTGGAATTGCGCTGAGAGAAACCCCATGGGTTGAATCCATCGTTTGTCTCTTGTGGCACGCCGCCACAATCTCGTCGCCCATGTTTGTATTCAACAACCTCAGACAAAGTTTCCGAAGGTATAATGATGATTAGTCACCTCCGGAACTTTTCCGAAGGCGGCCAGGAGATCACTATTGTAGTCAACGTGAAACATATCGTTGCCTGCTAAGAAATGAAATTACGCACAATTGACATTTACGTGCATTTCACGCTTTCGCATAATAAAGAGAGACCAGATTGGAAAGATTACTTTTGTAATGCCACCAAAGACACGGCGGAATTTCCTGGCTACAATCTGTCTTGCAAGTAAGAGTTTTCTTCCAAAACGAGGCATTGACCAGGGTGCGGAGCCAGTCTTTTGCTGCCTATCTGGAAGAGGTGGGAAACTCGCGCTTTGTGGTATCGCCACCTGGCTCTGGCATTGATTGTTACAGGTTTATTCATCATGAAAAACGGTCGTCTTCGTAGAACCTGGGAAGCTCTGGCCATGGGCGCCATTCCCATCGTTCTGAACTCGACTATTCGCGAGTTGTTTGAAGGCGAACGCGTCCTAGCCGTTGAAAACTTGCAGGACGTAGGCTGTGCCAATTTTTTTTTTGGAAGATTGGGTTTTAGATTAATCACGCGCTTCTCGAGGATTTTGCCCGAAAACACCCACATGTCGTGAGATCAAAGAAACTCTTCGGTGCCTATTGGAAGCAGTTGATTGATGAGGACAAAATGACCAACTGATCAGTCTTTACAATATAGATACAGCCATATGTGCACCGTTTATCAACATACCCAGAGAGAATGACGTAGGCATGGTGTTGATTTTTCAACATCAGCTTCATCATTGAACGAAAAATCTTCCGTGGTAGACACCCCAGATCAATATGGAGAACGGCACCAGAAAAAGAAGCCTTCACTGGTGGATGAGACAAAGGGGCGAAAGCTATGCAAACGGAAGACAAGACATCGCTGGCACTCCCTCGCGGCAACTAGTGTCATATGAGAAACTTCTGTAAAAGAGTTGTAGAAAGTATTGAAATACTTCTGCAGAAACGTTGAAGCGTGCTAGCAACTATTGAAGAAGAATATTTTCGAGAACGGGGAGAATCAATGATGATTGTGATCTGTGGCGCCATTTTGCATCATTTTATTCCCTGTTTGTTCGCCCGTCTGCGTCTCTCATTTTTCAAGCTAAAATTGGATCCGTCCCTAGAGAGTGGGCAATGGTTTTGTCATCCTCTTGTGACGGCGATCTCTTTTTTTGGCAAAATATTCACCGATTGAGTCCGTGATCAGTATCCACGGAGAGTAGAACAGTTTTCGCCTGACAATGAGGGTTGAGCCTGCCATCTTCGAGCTTTGAAATCTATCGTTACATTGCACACTTATTCTTCCGGAGGAAGACCTTTTTGGTTTAACCCATTCTGCGCCTACATGCGATGGCTGCCCGCAACAACAAGCACTCTTTATGTCGGCGAGCTGATCTTGCCAGAGTTACACAGCTTCTCATTTGAGCCAACGTGTGTCTTTTTGCTTGCAGGAAAGAAATGTAGAACTCTAGAGTTGAGCTCCGGGTCCGGGAAAGTAGGCCTCAGGGCACTTCGGGCTTCGGTGCCGGCCGCTCACCTTGCTCCGGTCCCTTGCCCACACCGGGACGAGGCGGTGCTCGGAACTCTGGCTGCCGAGTTCCCCGTCTCCCCAACTCCTCATGTCTCTCCAAAGCTCAGAGAAGCCCATTTATTAGGAGTCTTGCTCCGGCTCGGGGACACAAGAGAGGGAGGGGACGAGAGGAGAGGAGAAGAACCAAGTGACTCAGCGTCCACGGTATTTGTAGACCTCGGCCGGAGGAGGAGCTTCGGTTTCACGGTAGCCGCCAGCTTCTCGTCCTCCCGCCTCATGCACATCTGCAAGCTAAGCCTTTACTGTATGTCCTGAGGGGAGTCTGTCGGGTGGACACTCGGACTTACGGTTTGAAGGGGCTTTGCTGGGAGAAGGGTGACTTTCCCACCACAACTCCCCTTTGCGCCAGCGGTCGTCCCGACCGTTAAATAGCCTCGGGGCGTTTTTGTTTTTGTTCTTCTGTGATGTTATTCCCACTCGTTTGCCTTGAGCGAACTTTATTTTCATCTTCTGAAGTAACCAAGACACCATCTTGAAGTGAGAGAGAGTCAATGGGATTATCAAAAAGACAAGGCCAGATGTCTTCGAAACGACCTGGGTGAAGACATTGGAGTAATTGAGCTCAAAGTCGCTTACGATAATTAAGTGTCGAAACAGTAGCGATGAAACTCGATAGTCTTAGAACTCATCCTCAAACCAAATAGAGCGACGAAATGACAGCTGTGGAAGAAGCGAGTTAAGCCGTTGAAGTTCATCTTCGTAAACGCGTGGAAGACCTTGCGCGTGGACGACCAAGGGATCCTCGACGTCCGGGATACGACCGTCACTGGTGTCTTGCTCGTCTTGAGGTTCCTCCTTGACGAGCACTTGACCAGGATTCTGTTTCTCCGTTCTTCTAATCTCGATTGGTGCCTGCTTCGGAGCATCCTTCTTGATCGGCCAACAGAAATGGGGGAAGAACGGGAAATTCGGGTCAGTAACAATTCGCCCATCTTGAACGGCCACAGTGGCTGGCGGATTCTCGAATCCCTTCGTGGTTCTCCTCTTCTTTTGAAGAAATTGTACACAACCCCAGCACGTGTACATGCTGGTTTGTCCACGGCGAGTCCAATGGTAGATATGCTTGGTATTTCGGCAGGCGGTCTCCAGAACCGTCTTCTTCTTGCCCTTGCTTGGCTCGACAAAGATACATTCACCGAAATCGGCTTTCCTCTTCCTGTTGGAGGATTTGTTGAAGATCGAGGAGAGCGAGGCCTTCGGGTTCCCTGCCAACATCTCGAGGGCGAGTTGGCGACTGGACTTGTATGGCATGGCTGACCGTTCACGAAGCAGTGCTGAAAGCAAGCGTCGTTTATGCATTGTCATGCAGGATAACTCGAGACGTCACGACACGCATGCTCGCCGCGTTACTTTTTCAACGTACTCGGGCAAAGAAAGAGAGAGAGAGAATCAGCCAAACAGACGTCACGAAAAAGACGAGGAAGCAATGTTGAGAGGATTATTTTCACCAGACGACTACTATTTTAGAATGCACGAGAAGAAAGAGGAATCATAATCAAAATCATTGTTGAGAGAGAAGGCGCACGCAGGAAACCAGAGAGAGAGATGACTGTTGTGAGAGGAAAAGGACGAGCTAGAGTCATGGAGCCGTGGTTGAAGATGTGGCACGGCTTGGCTCGTCAGACTCACAGGAGATGGCTGTCGGAAGGAACTTCTTCTCGCCTGCTTTCTTAAATTGGCAGTTCATAAATGTGTCTCCGGGTTTCTGGAAATTGAGAGGAAAGTAGAACCTGTCTGTGTAACACGTGCCGGACTCCAGAAATTCGAAATTGACTCGTACACGAATGCCATGCTTGAGTTCCGTGTGGTAGCCGGTGTTCCATCGTTGAGGAAAAGTGAGCTTGCTCTGGTCGGAAGGGTTTACAATGCGCACAGCGATGCCGTGGAGAGGATGGCTCGACACACTTTGTGGATCATGCACCTTTGCCATAACTGAGTGGGCCCAATTCGGACTATGCCGATGCTTGCCAACGAAAGCCATTGGGAGTAGAGGTTTGGCCGAATCGTATTCAAAAGTCTCGCCTTGGCAAATCGCTGCTGTCGGCCACTTATAAGCGCTTACCCAAACATCGTCCGTCAGAAAATATTCGTATCGCCTCTGTTGCATGTCTTGACCACTTCTTGGCAAGAACATAAACCGTGGTGGCTGCGGAACCGTCACCGGCACATGCGAATCCCAATCTACTCTGATGAGATGGTACCCTTGGACAGTTCGACCATTGCCCTCTAAATGAAAGATTTTGTAGTGAGTTCCTTCTAAGGGAAGTTGAATCCATTCCTTCGAGAATTGTTCCGCTGTTCGGCCAACATGGTCGTTCACCGCGTGATCGACTGGAGCCGTTGGGCAGGAAGAAATATTTGATGAGCGGCTCATAATGCCCTGAGGGACGAGGCGCTTGGGGCGAAGAAGAAGAAGAAGGTTATTGCACAGGCTGTCGGTCACTCGCAGGCTTCCCAAGCTGAAATCTCCGTTTTGGTCAGAAGTCGCCGAATAAAAGCGCGCCTCGCACGCGATCACGGGTTAGATCAACGGATAATGATAAACAAAGATGAGAAAATGAAGCTGAGGGGAGAAATTCGTGTTCAAGAGAACTCCATAGCTGGGCAGATGGGGCTTGACGGAAGAGTGGCTAGTTTCCTTTTCTTTGGGAATCCACAAAGAGATGTGGCATTTGTATACGGGTAGAGACATCAAGTTTTCTCAACGGGTTCACCAAATGCATCCAGGAAGGAAATGATTTCTCACAGTTGCTGCCGGAGATTGTGGAGGGGAAGAGAGGTGACAAACTCGAGATTGCCGAGAAAACCCATGTTGAAAGTGTTCTGGACCACTAAATTGTTTCCTACGAAAGTTTCAGGGAGTATTGCTCTTTCAAGAAAGCTTGATTTGGTTTCGGCGACTGCCGCCACACACGTTCTTTCACACTCATGCAAGAATCGCGAACGAGCTCACTGAAGATTTGCTCTCGTAGCGGTTGTACGCATTCATTGTTGCACTACAGCGGCTGACAAATCGATTAGCAAAGAGGCACAGCGAGAGAAGCACTGCTGTTGTTTTCTTTCTCTCTCTCTCTTTCTACAATGTTTCACGAGAGAAAAGGGCGAGATCTCGCCTTTGCGTTATCGACAGATGGATTCGTGCTCTCTCCGGCACAACGCCTGGCGAGAACAAGGCCGAGATGACGTTCTTGACTCTCTTGCTTTCACCGCTTTCTGACAAAAAGCCGGCATGTCTTACTTTAGGTACTTTTTGGACGAGAGGGAAACTTTGTCTCACAATGCTTGCAAATGGTTTTGTTCGCGCTCGCGTGCGGTCTGTATTCAACTGTATTCTCGGCCGTGTTAAAATTTGACAAAATTCGTTTTATCACGAGCAAATGGCACGGTTGGTCGTCTCACTGGCGTAAGAACTCAACATGGTCGCGCGTTGTTGTGAGGTTTCGTCATAGTAAGATCAGTTTCGCGTTTCGCCACGAAGCGAGCAGCACCTTCATTGCTAGACTGTCTGTAGGTGGAGTGACCCTTCGCAACCGGCGCATCACAGTTAGGCATAATGCTCTAAATGCTGTTGAGGCTCATTTTCATTCTTCTTGCATTCATTATGATCTCCTTTGCTTCTGGAAAATCGTTTACGTGCTCTTGTCTTACAATTAGCTCGACGACTCTGCGCTTTTATGATCGCTTCCTGCAGTGAGTCAAAGTCTTGTTTTCACAGCTGTCACGTTGTCAATTGGCGGTTTTCTCTTCAACAAGGAAATCTTGTTCACTGTCTTTCTCGCTTGCCTTCACGTGCGTTCCATCTCAATTCACCAGTGTCATTAGCTGCCACATATCCGCCTCTGCTAGTCTCTTTGGCCCTTTTCGGAAACTTCCAAGGCCACTGGATCTGTCTTTCAATCATTACATTTTGCCCCTGAAGATGCTTCAGTTACTCTCCTAAGGAAGGCTTCCCAGTTTGAAGTTTTAGTTTTGATTTTCGAAAGTGTTTTCCTCTCTAAATATCTGCGGCTTTGATTGTAGCTTGACTGCGAGAGTGACTTTGTAATGGTTTCAGCAATGAGGCCAAGTGTATGCTGACTGAGAGGAAGGTCAAATAGTCGTAGATCTGCCAGACAAATTCATTGTAGCTCTCACAGTGCATGACGAAGTTCAGTTGGCACGAAGAAGACGCGCCTCTTCCGCTACTTGTAAGCAATTTGCAGGCGAAGGTGTAGTTGAAATGAGTCAGGTTCAGCACTATTTCGTTGGAACATTTGTATCTGACACGAAAGAAGCTAAAATATAGAATACTGATTGTGAGTAGAAAAGTCAAGTTTTCGCCCGTTTTACAATCTTGGTGCTGAGGAGAAGGCTTTCAGTGAGTGGCCTTTTCAGAATCTGTTGTCTCCTTCGGTTCGCCATACATGTTCCACCACTGAATGAGTTCCGACAAAGTGTCTCTTTCTTGAGTCGAAGAGGAAGGATTGCTGTTGAAATACTGAAGTTGCTGGCTATTTGGCGCAACTGTTTGAAAGTTGGCTTGTGTGTTCGACGTGGATGCTTCCTGTCTTGTCCAGCACCTGTGAGCGCGGTGCATTCTTTTTCCACAGTGAGGGCACTCTTTTATCTTCTTCATTCTAGCAAAGGGCAGACCACTCTCTTGAAGTCGAAATTGTTCGCCGGGCACGTTGCGCTGAGAGCTGTTGGTCACTAGGCCGAGTTCACTCAACCCGACACCACCTTGTACAGTCAATTGGTGCTCAAGAGCTGTTGTTGATGCTGTTTCTGCTTCAAGTTTCACTGCAAAGCTAAAGGCTGACTCGAAGTTCACTGGATTCAACACCTTGAGAGAAGAAGCAATGTATGGAAAAAGACGACTCACGAATTCTTCAACAAGGATAGCTTCGTTCGGTTTCCTAGACAGGTCTGAAGTTGTCCGCAGTAAGATCTCCGATAATCTCTTGGCAAAGGGCGTCACGGATTCGCCATGTTCCTGCTTGCAGGCTTGCAACTCGTTCAATGCCTTTTGCCGCTCATAAAGTTGTTTCATCGCATTGCAGGCTGTATCAAACGACGACTTTTGAGGAATTGAGAGCGTGTCAAATTGAATTCTGGCTGGTCCGTCGAGGTGATTTCGCAAAATGGCCACCTTTTGCTCTTCGCTGAACGCTTCGGAAGAGAGGGCGAGCGCATGTTCAAGCTTGTCCATGAACGTTTCGAAACTAACATCATCATTTTCGACAGAGAAGCGTGAAAAGAGAATGAGCGAGAGCTCTCTTTCGTTATCCTGACCGTAGTAAGTTTCAAACGGAACTGCTGCAGAGCATAGTCGATCTTCCTTGTTCACAGGAGACAATGAAAACACTGCAGACCTGCTGAGAGGACTCCCTTTTGCGTCATCCATTTTTGAAGTTGTTTCGTCCCTTTCGTCCTTTATTCCGCACAAAACGCTTGCATCCCTGCCTTTAGAAAAGGGAATCACCGAGGAGAACAGTTCAAAACTTCCACAGTCTTTGAACGTTGCCTCGAGGAAATGAAGAAGGTCGACATCGTCATGAATCCGATTGCTGGCGTCAAGCGTCAAAGTTCCAGTGTCTACGTTCAGCAGTTTGCCCTCTAAAATGTGCAGGCAGTGTCGCAGCGCACTAAGCGCCTTCTGGGCTTGCTGCTCAAGTTCGGCTAGTTCGTTATCCGTTTCTTCTGCCGCTAATAGAGTCGGATCATTGGCTGAACTGTCTGCTTTCAGCGTGTTTACGGTTGGCTTCGCCTTGTTGATTATCGTTTCTATTTGAATTTCAAGCGAATGGAGAAGGCTGTAAGCTGTTTCGAGCATAGCTGCAGATTGAGGGGCCTCATGAGCCATTTTTGGTTTTAAAATCTCAGGGTGTGTCCGCTTGAAGCGCCCGGAGTAAAGTGGTAAAATAGTTGAGACCGACGGACAACGAGGCAAGGCCCGCCGAGGCTGGACGCCAAATTGCACCTTTTTCTTAGCTTTTTCCTTTTGGTCTGAGTTATTGAGGTTCAACTGAAGTGTGCAAGCAAAACCGATTGCAATTCTCGTTGCAAGGACCGCGAAGTTCGAGAGACCACCAGAGACGGGCTTCGGCTAATAGTAGTAGTTCTCGAGGCGCTGGTTGAGTCTGAATAAAGCAAATTAATTGTGAGTTTTTACTGCTAAAACGCGTTGGCGCCATTCACGACGCGATTCTCGCTCGCAGACGATTTAACAACTTTGGATGGATTTGAGGATAAGGGAGGAAGTTTATCAAAGCTTGAGATGTGCAAGAGACATCAGGAACAGATTCTCCCGTAAAATAGACGAAGGATTTTCAAGACTGGACAAGAACGTCGCTTTTGATGAGGAAGAGTGGAGGTGAGGTAGAGTCAAATGTTCAGTGTTCGCTCTAGCACAAGATTATTGCGAGGGAGAAAGGGAGCGATTTCACATAAAATATCTTGCTCGCTAATGAGAATAAAATTATTGAGGATTCAAGGAAGGAAGTCTTGCTGAGGGCTTCTAGAGTAGCCTGTGAGATTTTCGACCTGTCGAGGGCAACTCATAGAGGCTGTGGCACATGACAAAGAAGAAGGGATTGCTGAATGCATACAAAGACGATCCATTTACAAAAACAAAGATCACCTCTTGGGAGTAAAGAAAGACGTCTTTTGTTTGATGAAAGTATGGATAAGGAGGCAGTGAGGATAACGCAAGTCATGCACGAGCTCACCTTGTAAGGAATGAGAATACAATAAAGATGATTCACGCAAAGCTGTGGTTGTTCAACTAAAAATCGATTCTGGAGAATCCTACTAAAGCATAGGGCGCTTATCGGTTCTTCTGTGAGCCAGAATACTTGTCAAAATATACGTGTTGACTGAAGTTTCGCTTTTCGGTCTTTCCCTTGTTGCCCTCGTTGTTTCCTCCTTCATGTTCGGCTGGTTGACTGAGGAGGTTCTCCTTCCTTTTTTCTGAAG
This sequence comes from Poikilolaimus oxycercus, assembly GCA_034700245.1. Classification (NCBI taxonomy): domain Eukaryota; kingdom Metazoa; phylum Nematoda; class Chromadorea; order Rhabditida; family Rhabditidae; genus Poikilolaimus; species Poikilolaimus oxycercus. Next base: position 1,668 of record JAQIXL010000512.1, on the reverse strand, counting down.
ATCTCCGAAATCTGGGATTCGATACTTTTGTGCTTCCGGCAATCGCCACACTGTTCTCGCCTGGTCTTGTTGGCAAAGAAGCGCGTGCGAAAAAGAAACGTCTCTCGCCGCGTGCGCGCTGCCACAGAACACAGAAAGTGCTGCGATGAGCAAGAAAACAGATGTGAGAGGCGATCTGGCAGGAGAGAGAGAAGAGAGAGACGAGCATCGATTCGAGGGAGAAACGCTTGAGAACTCAACAACGGAGACGTCGGGGGCTGCGCTGCTGTGGCCTTCTTTAAAAGACACTGAAATTGTCGTCAATTTAGCCAGTGGTGGCTATAGCAAATGACTAAAACTTTCCCAATACACAAGCTAAGTGACGCTTTTCTGTTTCACGCTTACCTACTAGCCCTTCTTCCTGCGTCTAAAATGGAGTTCCTAATAAGGATATACCCAATGATTCCATTCTTCTTGTTTGTATTCTTTGCTGCCAATTATGCAGCTGTAGCCATGCGGTCTTCTTTTCTGTTAGAGAAAAAGGGGACTTCCTTTAGAAGGAAGGATTTTCTAAATAATTCTGGTCTCGAGTGGAGTGATTCGGCCTTTTTGACCGCTTACGGGGAAAGCCGTTTTTCAGCCAGCAATATTCGTCTGAATGATTTGCGCGTGAGCAGAAAGAACACCAAAACTTTCCATTTTTCCCGGATTGGCTGGACGACGGCAATGGTTGGGTCGGTGCTGGAAGCTGAGGAGGCGGAAGTGAAGGCGGCTGCACCGTTGTCGTAAGTGCTTGGAAGGAAGGCAGAGGGGCTGACCGATTGAAAAACTCATACGAAGACGATTGAGGCCATTTCTGTCCACTGGAGGAGGGACTCTCTCGAGAGCTTAGAACAATGCTTTTTAAAGCATTAATGTCGTTCGCCATTCGCTCTATCAAAGGATCATGCGCCGTTAAGGCAGTGGTGCGAGTTTCTTGCAGAAGTTCACCTTGCCTCTTCTCAAGCAACAACGCCTCAAATTTTTTGGCTAAGTTGACGGCCGATGGGAAGTCTTTTGGTTCACCCGCTTTGACTTTCAGCCTAATCCAAAGAAGTAATCGATCGAGAAATTCTTCAAGTTTCTTTGACTCAAGTTCATCGTGAGATAATTCTGGATGAGCGGTTGAAATGAGGTTGCCCAATCTGAAAGCAAAGTGCATCACTGGCTCTTCTTCGGCCTGCTGACACAAGAGAAGAGCCGATTTAGCCCACTGCTTGTTGGCGGGACTCGTGAAAAGTTGCTTTAGCGCTTCTTTCGCATTGGCATAGGTGACTCTGTCATTGTCCGAGAGCGAGTCAAAACTTTGCCTTGCCATTCCCTTCAAATGAAAACTAGCTGAGCGGATGGGCGAGTGGGGAAAGTTATACCGCAGTGTCCTTTGAGCAGAAAGAAGTCTCTGGCTCAATCATCGCTTGCAGGTCTGCTGGCTCTTGAAGGCCTCGCTTCGCTCGGCCTTCACTCGCCAGACGCGGCCCTTCGGGCCGCGTTCCGGCCGCTTCGCGGCCGGGTCTTTCCTCCTCGTACTCCTTCCCCTCCTCCTTCTCGCCCTCCTGGCTGCTCCCCCTCGAACAGGTCGCTGACGTGACCACTGGCTGCAGGTCTTCTTGGCTCGTGAAAGGCTCGCTTCGCTCGCCTTTCACTTCGCCA
>JAQIXL010000511.1:0-29893 GCA_034700245.1 Poikilolaimus oxycercus | reverse complement strand
ACTTTATTGGATGACGTCACCGGTCAAATCTGACTTCATTTTTGGCATCTACGGCATCGTATTGCTATAGAAAAGTTCTTCGGGCGGCATAAAAACCTTATAGCAAAATTTTGGTCACAACGTAAGGATGGCTACAACTTTTTATATAAGGTTAATAAAGCGTGCCATCTGCAACTAGAAATTATTCATGTCGCCATAAACCCGCGGACGTCTGAGTGGCAGGTTGAAAAAATCGATTCACTTTCTTATCAAGTGAGGCGAGCCGCCAGCGTGTTTACTTCTCTGCGTACATGAAGTTGAGTCAGTTGAAATGAATCTCATTCACGCACACAGAACACGCGCTTTTCTTTATTTAACGCCAAAAGGATGAATAAAGAAGACAGTCCATTACGCAACGTCAATCTTGGTAGTCACTTGCGGACGAATGAGGGCGGCTTCCTTGAGGAACTGGTCACATTTGCGAAACACGTTGAACATCCAGAGTTGAATGAGGAAGAAGGGGATGATGATAACAAATGCGGGGACGATAATCGAAGCGACTTCTGGGTTCTCCTTCGCTGCGCCAACTGCGCCGATTGCGATGAAGATGAAGAGGAGCAGTGAAACTCCCATAAGAACCAGTCCAAGAGCCTAAAAAGCGTTTTTTTTTGTGTGATTACGCGGACCTGCAAGATGATAGCCGGCATGAGACTTGTCCCACGATTGTTGATGTTCTTCAGGGCATAGTAGTAAACGATAATGCCGATAATGGCGCCAATCGGGTTTCCAAAAAGACTGAGAACGCTAAGGACCAGCATGACATAGCAGATTGCTCTAGCAGCGGCCTGAAAATGTTGACAAAAACCTAAAAAGGCAGCATTGGCTTACTCGGACGTCCGAATTTCCGCAACAACAACGATATCTGGGTTGCTGAAGAAGGCTGAATTCCTCTAGATTCAGAGTCGCTTCGTCCACCACAACGTAGACCGTTTCCATTGGCGGCGCTGAAGGCACAGATGCCATCTGCAGAAGTTTATTTTTTTTGAAAACTGACACTAAAGTCTGGTCCAAAAACAAACAGAAAATGGGTCGGGAGGAAAAGTGTCGCCATGCGTGGGCACTCAAAGGCATGATCAATGCCTTGCCTCTCTTATCTGTTTGACGTGGAGTGCTGGGTCGGTGTTTCCGGTCACGAATGTCCATAAAACGTTAACATTGCGTTTCCAAATATGGCCTTCGTCTCGCGCAAGGTGCAATAAAGCAAATTTTGGAAAGGTTCAATGGATGATTCGCAACCAGACGTGAGCTGGGTTTTGTCCCTGGAAAGTTTTGCGAGGGGTTATGGGCAGCTTAAGGAACTTCAACATTGTTGGTTCTTTCTTTTCTCCAACGGGGAGGTGTCTCTTTCTTCTCCTTCTTTCCGAAGGACAGCCGATGATTAACTTGAGAGACGTCTTCCTGATCAGAAACCAGAGTGTTGACTGAATTGAGACCCATAGTGCACGTGGTCATCTATGATCGCTTCATCAAGCTGTCCGTCTACCTCGCAGATGACCACGTGCACTATGAGTCTCACAATCAATTCAGCCAACAGCTCTCTCCGCTTTTTCTGTCAACTCGTTTCCAAAAAAGCCGGCCGTCGGTGAGAGAGAGTATCTCTTGAACATCTCATCTTACCGCTCTCTCAGTCGAAAACAAGGCTTGAAAGCAATCTCAACGTCCATAATGCAGCCTAAGGCTTGCAGGATTTGGCATTCCGGAGGTGAAGGTCATAATGCACAGCTTCAAGGTTAGAGGGCTTCGTCATTTAAGACGAGAGACGTTTAGATGAAAGGCTATCTCACCTTTCGTACCCCCATCGCTAAGATGGCTGTCCTCACGTTCGCCATGGGCAGCGGGTTGTCTATGGGCAAGAGCTTCACTTGTTTCATAAATGTGTGAGAAGAACTTGCAGGGTCCCTTCGTGCACATGGGCGCCATCGTGGCGACGCTTCTCAGCAAAATGCACCAAATTCTTTTAACTTAGTTGGTTAAATTTTCTGTCTGGTGACTATGAATTAGATGTTCTGGTACTTCTATGCAACCTCTATTTCAAACAGGAATCTCTGAAAAGTACACGTCCCAATGCTACGAGATCCACCCCATGATTTATGCTCATGTCGGTGTTTTAAATTCTCCGCCCTTGCACCCGTGAATTTTATTGCCGAGCTAATCGTATCAAGTTTGATCTTTTTAATGTAGTAGCAACCAATTTGTCGGGAGCACATTTGAACACCCGATGAGGAGAAGCCAGAAAGGAGAGAAGAGATTAAAAAGATTCTGTTAGAGTTTGTTTCAGCTATGTTTAGACCTTTAAATTAATATTAGGTATGCTTCTACTCTGTAAGTGTTGCGCAATATTTTGCAAGCATTGGAGATGCATTTTGAAGCTATGCTCGAGCAAAAAAAAACTTGGGTAACTCATGATTGTCGTTTCGTCTGGCTTTTTCACCCAACCGGTGATTGCTTTTGCCCGAGTAGAAATTGTCAGGTGCATGTCGAAAGTATAAAAGAGAGAAGAAAGGTGCTCTTAATGCATTTGTACATAGATAGCTAGTAAAAGAAATGCCCAAAGCTTGGTTTGTACCAGGAGCGCCCAATCCGTGCTACCCAGACGAGGCTCTTGACAACGCCACAAAGTGCGAACCGGAAGGTTGTGGTCGCGATATTACCTGCTTCGTCAATGGAAGCATTTATCCGCAATATTTTAGTTGGATAGCTGAAGATGTTTACGTTCAATATGAGCGCCCCTACGCTGTTGATTTACTCACGAAAGTAGTTTTTGCAATCGCAACGGTTTTATTTGGCTACGCTGTTTTCCTCATTATACATTGTACGCCGCCAGACATGCGGACACATCGTTGGTTCTTATTAGTTTACTTGGTAAGCAACGCCAACCTTGAAGTTATTCAAGGGTATAGTCGACCTCTTACGTATACGAAATGCAGATGTTTGGGCTTTCACAAATTATCGTCTTTCCTCCGTTCATGCTTCTCCAGACAAAAGGATTGCTTACAACCGTTTTCCACGTTTCGGTGCAGTTTCAAGTCGTAAGCGAGATTCTTTTACAAACATTGTAGTGCTTTCTCGTTGCGACGACCTGTCTGCTGGCAACTAGCGTCGCGGGCATCTTCTATTACCGATTAAACGTCTCATTTTTTTAGTTCTCAGAAACTCCATAGGTTTTCCTTGAGGATGACTCGCCATTCAAAATTCCTTTGGGAGTTCTACCCTTCGCATACGCTGTTGGAATAACTACACCGGCGATAACGTCAGCCGCCCTCATTTATTCCGTTCTTCCCACGGACGCACAGGTTCTAAACTTTCTGGTGGAGGTACGTAGGAAGTCTTGTAAATAAGCTTCAGGTTGCCCCACCCGCGCTTTCTCTGTACAAACAGTCGACCGACTTGTTAGTAATCGACGAATTTACATCGCCTTCGTTTGGCATCATTGGTTTCGTTTTTCTTTTCACGATTTTGATAACGGGCGTTGTAAGTCCTGGGCAAGGCTTTCGATCTACTGTATTTAGTTGGCTGGAGTTTTCGCGATTTCAACTTTACTGTTACTAAATTTCAAGTTTCGACGACATATCCTGACCGAGGCCATGCATAGAAGACAAGTGCGCGTCTTGGGCAATATTGCCATTCTGGTAGCATTACGGATAGTCAGAACAATCGCGCCTAGGTTTCGCTGCCGACAGTTTTACTTTTTGTGCCGAGCCTCTTTTTCTTCTACGCTATCGTTGGAAGAGCCAAATCGTTTACACGTACGTATGGGAGTTGGGTGATTCAGTCAAATGCTCTTTAGACGAGGTGAACAATGCACTTGCCGTTACCAGCCTTCACGCTCCGTTGGCCTGTATTTTAACGATTCTTCTGACAAGCGCCTATCGTCGAGCCGCTTTCAACTCTTTACGACGGGCATTTGTCATGGCGAAGAAGGCGGCATCGAACTTGCATCGGCTCTCGCGTAGCAATATCTCTCAAGCGTCGACGGAAAGCTTTTGATTGACTCTTCTGCATCCGTTGCATTTTTTTTGCAACAGACCAGAAATATTTGGTGTTGGAGGGGCTCATGTGTGGCGGTTGTGACTATATTGTATCTATAGGGAGAAAAGAGGAAAACCTTCAGGTTTAGAATAACTGCGCTAGCAGAGGCTTTGAAGTTGCCACTCTTTTGAATCCAAAACAGAACCACGCAAGCAGGCAAGGTCGTGGTGCTAGTCGGACAAGAAAAAGACACCAATAGCTTTCGCTGCTAATCAGAGAACGAGCTCGATCGAAATCGTATCTAGATTCAGGTGGGTTTTTATGACTTGGAATCAGAGTCATAAAGGCTGTCGTCTAGTCTAGAGGAAGTCGAAAGGGCCTTTTATTTTTGAAGAGGCCGCTTGTTGTTTGATAATACGCTGTCTCCAACTCGAGACGGACGAAAATCTTTATTCTCAGGGAACGTTTTGTGAGATGATCGATATTTGTCCGTAAAAGTTTTGTTTGTTGGCCGCATGACGAAGTTGTTCCATTTCACGAAGAAACTTCTGACATTTCCATACAACATGCAAGATCCAAAGTTGCAATAGAGCCATCAAAAGGAATGGCACTGCCGGAAAGAATGAACAAATGACGAGCGTCTTATGAAGCTGGTATTTTTCTTCGTCCATTTCTTGCTTGATGAAATAAAAGGGTACTAGGATCGTTGCGACGGTGCATAGAAGAATCATGAAAACCTAAAAAAACTAAAATTTAATTAGAAAAAATAATTTCAACCTTTCGTGCAATAAATCTCGTCAAGCAAGGTTCCTTCATCTCGAGTTGCTCCAATAATCGTTCATAGTACTGTATGCGATATCGCGTATAACGTGGCATGCAGCAACATAAACAACACAAAAAACCGACATTTTTGCTAAATTGACAGATTTCTAGCGTTCCTTCCTAAAGATGAGACTTGTGCGATTATATAACTGAATTAAAATCACTCACGTAGACATTTTTAGAGCCAAAAAGGATTCGATATTCGGGTCGTTGGAGTATTTCCTCAAAGTCTCCCTGAGCAGCTTCCTCATCAACAAATCTGGCGTAGTTCTGGCGATAGACTTCCAATTCCATCTGAAACAAAGAGGGGTAGTTCGGTTGCGGAAAGAAGAAGAAGCCCATAAAGTGCGAGCGAAGAGATGACTTTCGAGACTTCATAGGACAAGAATGCTGACGAATGGTTTCTCCACCCTGTCTTGCCTTTTGTTTGCTCTCGGCGAGTTTTTTTTGCGATCACGAAGAGTCTGCGGAGCTCTTTCAAGAGAGTGATCAACGATGACGTCGGGAACCTTTAGCAAATTTTGTTCAGCACATCAACTAGAAAAATTTGTTCGAAGTGAAGGAAGAATGCTAAAGCCTCTTTATCTCCAAGAAACATCGGATTGCATCGAAACTGTTCGAGTACGAGCGAGGTTTTTCAAGAATTTCCGGCAACGATAAATAATGTCCAGAATCCAGGCATTCACCGAAGAAACACCGATGAAAATAAGAAACGCGACGACGGCGCGGACAATTGCCACCGTTAGCTCGGTCGTCTTGTGGCCTTCTAGGAAGACGTAGATGGGAAGGGCGATGGCGAGCACGCTGTTGCCTAGTAGAGACAAAGCCTAAGAGCAAATTCTGTGCATTTGATCATTTGAAACTCACATAGACGAGAATGATAGGCATGAGGAGTGCCGCGTTTTCCGCTGCCAGCCCGACGATAGCGCAGAAATGAATTCCCAAAACGAAGAGTGGCACAATGAGCGTATGGGCTGAGGAGGTGGGAGTTGGGTTTCCATTAGCATCTTCCGAAAACATGGTAAGGAAGGTGATGTAGCCAGTAGCAGCGGCGACATGGAGGCCAGTGAGGACCCATGTGCCGAGCTAAAAACGTTCTTCCTGAAGGCAGAAGACAACAAAACCTTTACGTTGGCGAAGCCGCAACAACATCGATAACGTGGTTGTTGAAGTAACCGGATTTCAGCGCTTTGTCGAGGAGTTACCTGAATGTTTTCTCTCTTAACAAGTTGTAAAGGGATAGAAGAAGACTCACCTCCATCTCCTCGAGCGCACTAATCGAAAAACTAGAATCTCGGGGGACGCGCGGCGGAATGGCAAAATAGCTCAATTGGGTTAGTTATGTGGGAGAACGCGTAGAAACTCTGGAATACGCGCTCATTGGCAATTCCTAGGATCCTCGAAATGTCCACAACCCAGGAGCCGTCTCTTCTAAAGTCGAAGAAAATGATCACGATCAACGTCACAGCCAGCTAACAAGCAAGATGTAGCGAAATCATGGGTCGAGATGAAAATTCGTCCGCTTGGAAGAACTTGAAAGACACATTAGCGAGCGGTCTTTATGCATGGGAAGACTTTTATCGGAAACCAAAGCGCACACAACCTTGTGAAGCCAAAAAATGAGAGGTGACATTAACCAGGTGAAACCTTATGTGGGCGTTGTGTGGGTTTTCATCAAAAATTCAGATTATCTTAATTCCTTAAAGCGAAAAGAATATGAGCGAAAAAAGCAGAATGAACACAATTTTAAAAAGTCTCCTTGTCTCCAAAAATTCCAATGTTTGACAGTTTTTTCAGCCTCGCAACAATGGCTTCAACATCCACCTCAATCAGACATTGTCCTGCCAACTTCTCGGCTATGTTACAATTCACACGCTTTCCACCCCAGCCCCCTTTAAAGCATGAGTCATTTCGAGTTTTTGGATTCGAGTTCGAAACCGTTCGAAACTTATTTTGAGTATTTCTTCCTGGTAAGAAGAAGTGAGTTGGATCCCGTACAGTGAAACCGGAACTGATGCGTCAGCCCGCTCCCACGGGGGGTAGCAATTGCCCGTGAGAGCCGTCCTCTGCCTGTGCAGTCTCAATCGATATGACCTGTTCTCTGCAAAGACCAAGAGGACGCGCCTCGCGCACTCCCACCTTGCCCCACACTTTTTCTTCTGCCGTTGATGCGCAGGGTCGTCTTATCCTCTCTACTTGCCCTTTCCTTTATTCTCGTTTCTCCTGTTTTATCTCGTATGTTTTTTGAAAGTTAACTTAGACGAACATTTAGGTCGCAGCTACTGGTCCTCATCGTGGAGACCACAGCCGAACAAAGGGTTTGAGGGAAAGAAAAGGTGAATGGTTCAGGTTTCACAAAGGAGAAGGGCCGGGTTCATTCCAACATGGCGATGTTTGGCGTCGTGATTTTCGTCGAATGTTTGCAAGTGGAGTTCTTGGATCGGCTGTTGGCTACACAACCGGCAGACTCATCATCAAAAAGCCACAAATGCCATTTTATGTGCAGGGACGACGATATTATTGGGGCGAATATTACTATGACGTGAACCGTGGGTCTTTTTTCCTTTGAAAACTTTCTCAGATGTGTTTCAATGCACGATTTCTTACGCGACTGTGACGAATATTCCGGAACCAAAAAGCTATACACCAGATGCTCTGGTTGATTTGGATCTTCCCACCGTATTCACCACTACATCAATTCGCGCGTTCCTGGAAAAGGTGCGTTTCAAGACCTTGTAGATCAAAAGATTCAGATCCAATTTGCTAATGGCTCTCAACCGAGGTACATTTCTTGGGGATGTCGAGAAGAAGTGGAGAAGTGTTGCGGTATCGAGTGTTGCAAAGAGGAGATGAGCGCATGGCTTTGGCTAATGTAGGTTATTTTTCATTAGTATTTTCGAAATGAAAATGCTTAATGAAAAAGCAAATGAAGAAAAAAAAAATCTCTTAACTCTCTTTGCAGGCGATATTGGTACTACTTCTTTCCATTCGTTGTGGTCTTCCTAACTCTTGCCGTTATGTGCTGCTGGAAGCTCTGCATAGAGTTACACAAGGAAAACGACGACGATGACGAAGACGATGAGAGCGCCTCTGAAAAGAATTCCAAGTCCAAGTCCCTCTACGAATCAAACTCCGTCGACGAAGTGGAGCCTCTCATCAACTCGAAGGTCGGAGCCGATCCACCCGATGGAACTGGGCTTTTCTTGGACGATAATTTGGAATTTATCCCTTCTACAAATCCATTACTAGAAAAGTCAGAAAAAGAAAAAGAAGAGGAGGAAGACGAAGAAGAAAGGGCGCGTAAAGCTCAGCAACCAGCACCGGCGCCAGACATTCCGGAGCGGTCCACTGAGGACAAAGAAAAGGAATCATCGCCTCAAGCACAGGAAAGAAGGGTCTCACCATCTCCGTCACCGACCAGATTCAAGCCGTGGACTTCAACAGAAGATCGTACAGCCGAAACGACGTCGCCTAGATTTGAACCCAGAGAAGAGTACAATCATAGAAGCGACAAGCCAGGCGGATTCTCGACTTTTGAAGAAAGACGCGATGAGCCATCGAATAACTTTGGTGACTCAACGGACAGATGATACTCGTGAGAAAGCAATAACTACGCAATACCGAGCCTGTACAAAATATATTCCTATCAGAATCACAACCATGACTATAAAGAAGCCATATGTATTGAAAGTGAGCACAATTGAGTTCAGTGACCGTTGTTGAATGCTTGTCTTTGAGCGAGGTTGAAATATGCGCCTCCTTGTTTTATGAGTTCAGCGTGGGTTCCTGGAAAGCGATTGGAAGAATAGAAAAGAGTCTCACCTTGTTCCACAATAACTCCATTCTTAACGACCGCGATGTGATCCGCGTTGACGATTGTAGAAAGGCGATGAGCGACGACAATGCATGTGCGGCCCTTCGATGCCTCGTCCAGTGCCTCCTGTACTAGCTAAAAAAAAACAAAGACAGTGGTGAAGAAGTTGATCTCCAACCTTTTCGCTCTCCGTGTCCAAAGCGCTCGTGGCTTCGTCAAGTAGCAAAATCTTAGGATTTCGAACGAGCGCCCTAAAATTATGCTGCTTTTTGAAGGCAAAGCTTTACCTGGCAATGGCAACTCTCTGCTTTTGACCACCAGAAAGCTGCACGCCTTTCTCACCGACACGCGTCTCATAGCCCTAGTGAATCAGAGCTTGAGCTTCATCCACTCACTTTTGGTAGACTGATGATGAAGTCGTGGATGTTGGCGTTGACGGCTGCTTCGACAATCTAAAGCCGGGTGTTTTTTTCTCGGTCTCAAACCCTTTCGTATGAAACGTCCTTTTCTGGCAATCCATAGACGATGTTCTCCCTAATGGAGCGATCGAAAAGAATCGGCTCTTGAGAGACAATCGCGATCTGTGATCGGGCATACTGTAAGTTGATCTCTCGAAGATTTGTATCATCGAGATGCTGAACCAACGTAAATCGTGAAAAGCTTCGTCTACCACAGATCCAGTGGAAGGGTCATAAAAACGCTCGATTAACGACACGATTGTACTCTTGCCGCAACCTGACGGGCCCACAAGAGCCAAGGTTTCCCCCGGATTCAACTAAATACAAGTGATGCGCTCGTTGCTCTGCCACCCAACCTCAACATTAATGCCTTCAAGGACTGAGGCCGTTGGTCGTTCAGGATAAGTGAATGAGAGATCGCGTAGAACAATCTTTCCCGTGACATTCTAAAAGACAACGTTGAAAAGGTTGTTGCGGCTTACAGGCTTGACTCCATGAGGAGACAAACTATCGATCCTCGGCTTTTCCTCGAGCATCTTGAAGATGAGGCCACCGGCAATTTTAGCCTTAACAAAATTAAGGCCGAAATGCAACCACGAGCCTTTAAGTACTCTGGGAAATAGGCGGACGCCATACCAACAGCGGTGGCTGAGAAACCGACGGCATAGAGAACTCTAGAAGATTGTGGTCAAAGGCAGTCAAAATACAATACTTGAGAACATTCAGCGGTTCCATTGTTCCATTTATGATGAGCCAAGCGCCGTAACGGAAACCGGCGGCGTAGAGAAAGTAGTAAACCGACGAAGCAAAACCGTAAGTGAGTCCCTAAGAGATGTTGAGACTGCTCAAAGGATTACAATGATTAGGGCCGTTCTTTTGGCAGTTCGATACGGTCCCTCAAGGTGCGAGCAGAATTTTTCTTGAAGCCGGTTTTCAAGTGTCAGAGCTTGCACGGTGCGGACGTTTTCGATGGCTTCCATGGCGATCTATCTGAGTTTCTTCGAGTGGACAAGACTACCTTTCCAGATTTCTCCAACTCCACAGCGTCCACCTGCGTTGCCTTGCCGAGATACTTGTTCTGAAGTCCTTGGCCCACTGCTCCGAGAGGGAAAATAGCCAATACCAGAAGTGCCATCTAGGACCATTTTGTTACCAAATTCATAGCTAGATTCACCTGCCAGCCGTAATAAAAGGCGATTCCAACGGCAAGACTCACAGAGACGATGGCCGTAAACAGTTGACCAAGGCGAATGTCAATGGCCTATGGCGCTTTCGTTTTTCATATTGTGAAACAACGCACCGAGCGAATATTTGGTGCGTCTGTAGCCAATCGCGTTGAAATCCTTCCACTGGAATGTGTTGGCATGTCGAAGTAGGCCATGTCTTGACGAAGAACGTTGCGAAAGACTTTTGACCTAAGGCGCTGAGTGATTCGTTCAGCAGCCAATCCGAAGAGGACTGACTTAAAATATTTTACTGACCAATGCAGATGAAACTCACGCGAAGCAGTACTGTAGCAATATTGAAGATGCCAAGCAGAAGAAACATCACCGCCCAGAAATGACCACTGTTTCGTTGTTCTTCCTTGTTTTGGAGTGCGAATGACTAAACGAGTTCTTGAGAGAAATGTTCAGACCGCAGTGATTTCGGAATAGAAATATGAGTAAGCGGGAAAGACGGCGCCCTGCAGGAGTGAAGCAATGAGAGCTAAGACAACAAAGATGATATCTTTGCCGGTGTGTTGAAGGATTTTGAAGAAACTTGACTCGCTAGCTCCCTCCTCGACAAGCTCTGAGACGATGCCAAATTTAGCCTGTAGGCAAACCTTTCTTGAGCCGTTCAAGTTGGGTCTGCTTCTTATCATGTTCCTCAGGAAGCGTGTGCTCTTGCGCAAGGTTAGCATCTGTGTTTTCCCGCACGTTGTCGATCTCATCAATTACGCTTACTAAAAAGCAGCATTCAGAAGTGGCTGACACATTTGAAAACCTGAACTAGTAGGACTGTCGGCAATATCCGCGAAGACTTGCGAATTCACCAGCTCGTAATAAACACCCGTTGATGCTAAGAGCTGATCGTGAGTTCCCATCTGAATTGCATTGCAAGAAAGAAAAAAAAACAGTGAACCTCAGCCACTTCGCCGTTCTTCATGACAATAATTTTATCCGCGTTTCGAATTGTCGAAAGTCGATGGGCAATCACAATTGTCGTACGACCTTCGGATGCCTGAATTCTTTTATTTTGGTTATTGATATTTTAGTGACCTTTTCGAGTGCCGCCTGTACGGTCTTTTCGCTCTCCGCATCCAACGCCGAAGTCGCCTCGTCAAGAAGCAGAATCACCGGATCTCGAATAAGAGCTCGTGCAATGGCAATTCGTTGCTTTTGACCGCCAGAAAGTTGAGCGCCACGATCGCCGACAATAGTTTTCAGGCCCTGAATCAACTATTTTTCTCGCGATGTAGTCTTACCTCAGGAAAGGCCATGACAAAATTGTAAGCGTTCGCCTTTCGTAGTGCTTCCATGATTTCATCGTCACTCGCGTCATCTCGACCATAACTAAAAACGATCTTTAATTTTCCTCGCCCCTTTCAAACCGAATATTTTCTTCGATAGAGGTGTTGAACAGAATCGGCTCTTGGCTCACAACGGCGATGAGTTCTCGAAGATGGCGAATATTGAACTCGTGTAGAGGAGTCCCATCAACCATGATGCTCCCTTGATCCAAGTTATAGTAGCGAAGGAGCAGCTGTACAATGGTGCTCTTCCCACAGCCACTGGATCCGACCAAAGCAACGGTTTCTCCTTGTTTAGCCTTAAAACGTGCCCGAGATGAAGAATAATTCTCACTTCAAACGTGATGCCTTTCAGCACTGGAGTTTCTCGTCGTGTGGGATAGGAGAATTCAACATTTTCCAGTTTTAAATGTCCCTTCGGGTCTTCGAGGACAAGGCCCGCATCCACATAACAGTCAACCTCCGGCTCCTGAAAAAAATGTAAAGACCAAATGATTTCTACAACAGACCCTATCGAAGACTTCAAAGATATGCGCGGCAGCGCCCTTTGCTGTGTCCACTCGAGGCCAGAGCATTCCAGCTTGGCCCAGTGACATCGCACCCATCATGACCGAGTGGAAAACCTGAAGCAGGCTGATCTCGAGCTCAATTTCCTACCGTCAAAATCGTTCCCGCGGTGATTTTTCCTTCATAAACGAAGTCCGCTCCAACCCAAAAGGCCAGTCCATATGAGGCGAAAATGAGAAAGAAGCTGATAGCCGATCCAACGCCGTTATAAACCGACTTCCGAATCGCACTAGCCCGGCCTTTGAGCAATGCGTTGTCGTACCTAAGATGCCCTATTCAACGTTCATGCTGCTCCCACCTCTCGCACTCCTGCTCGATGCCGTTAAAGGCCACCACTGTCCGAATACAAGTCAAAGCTTCCTCGGCGATTGAACCAGCAACCGCGTACTGACTCTGCTCTAGGAAAGCCGCCTTTTGCAATAACTAAACAAGCAAAAAAAATTTGAAAAAAAAGATCAAACCATCCCAATGAAGTAGCGGCTGAGTATCATGAACGGTGCGGCAGCCATCATGACGAGCGTTAGACGCCAATCATAAATGAAAGCCAAGATTAAGCCGGAGATGAAAACGGAAAGAATTTGGATGAGCATTCCAACTCGATCACCCGTGCCATCTCTGATACGTTCCAGATTACTGAAAATAGCTGTTTTGTGAAAGTTCTTGATGGCTGAACAAACTCAAAGAGCTTCGGAGCCAAGGTGCCGGTACGGTTTTTATCAAACCACGCGATATCTTGACCGAGAATGGCCTTGAAAAAATGTCGACGCATTCGATTGACCATACTGGCACTCCCTGCCGACCAGCAGTACATCTGCAGCACCATTCAATTCTTTTGCCAGTGGACGTACTTGAAGAAATCCAGCAACGGATGACAGAATGCCGAGATAAATGTAGTTTAGAACACCTTGAATCACCTAGAAGCATTACCATAGCTTACTTTCTAATTTTCTTCCACCTCTTCTTGAAATTTCTCGACGTCTGGGTGTTTTCCGCTATTCGTAAACGACGAACCCAATGCGTGAAGAGAACTGTTGGTGGCTACAAGAAACAATTTCTAGGGAAATAAATTGCGCCTTTTCACGTTTAGATCGTGATTCAAGCCAGACTGGCCATTGTACGGCTTGCGAGAACGGAAAAACGTAGCATTCAAAAGTCCTCGCCTTCTCAACATTGAACACTCAGACAGGATCGCAAGGTTTGCGAAACAACACTTTTTTGTTGTGTTGTTTGACCTCTTGCAGTGCGTCTGAGTGTTTCGAAACCGAGCGGTTCATTTCGAAAGAGATGATTTGCAAAAAGCAGAGACATATGGCGAATGAAGCATGAGACAAATAGAAAAAGACAGCAAGCTCACCATTCATGTAGTTGACAAAAGCTTGCGAGACATCGCCAACGATTTTCGAGTAGTATGGAGTGCCTAAGACCGTTCACTTTTTGTAGCAACAGCTTGCTTACCAAATCCGTTGAGTATAGCAAAAATGGTGCCGACAAGAAATAATAGTCTCTCATGTTTGTTCGCGTAAGAGAACTGAAAAGAGAAGAATTTATTGTCTCATTTAAAATTGACTTACCAGTTTTCTTAGTGAAACATGTGGGGGTACTGCATCAGTCTCGTCCTCGGTTTCCCTGGTGACGTACCCACTACAAAGGTAATAGCGTTGCAAATTGTTTCAGAAAACTCACTTTTCAGAGCCCACGAGATGTTGCCGATCTTCATCATCAGGCATCTAAAACCTTTTCAAAAAACTAAGATTTTACAAAGATATAACTTTACAAAGACCAAAATAACTGCGCGACCATGATTTTATACCACTTTTGGCGAATTGAAAGCGCGTCACTTCACTACGCCAGCCGAACGCTGGACAAACTACGGGTGCGCTCAATGACCGCGACAATTTCGCAAGAAAACGAAACGTCTGCGCGAGGCGGTCGACTTAGTTAGGCAAAGAGAGACGCGCGACGACGAGACGAGGAGAGGAGAGCGAACGCACGCCTGCCGACGACAAGAGGCAGCCTTCTTTAACAATTTCAGTTTGCAGACGGCGGCGAGGGAGAAGCCGACACCTGAAGCTGACACAACGCAGGGCGATGATTCATGCAGGCAAACGCATCACAAAACACTTTTCATATGTTCTCTGAGGTTTTTCCCATTAGACGAAAGTGCGAATTTGACATTTAGCAACTGGCTGTAAAGACTTAACTCTCACGTTTTCGAGCAACTTTATTGTGGCCTTGTTCTTCTAATAGTAAGCAACAAAACATAGAACCATAGCCTCAAGCCGTGGTCACGGTTTCAGCAACTGAATTACGGCGTTTTGTTGTTTCTTTGAGAAAATGAAGACAGCGAAAATAGATTCTCAAGATCCACACATGAACAATGACCGAGATCGTCAAGGCGACACATAGCAACACGGCCTTTATGGCTCGAGTTGAAAGCAGGCGGTCTTTCTTCTTCCTCGCCAGTCCGGGCATCGTGCCAGTGAAGACTAGAACGGGTAGCACAATGGTCGCGAGAGCATTGATAAAGAAGGAGAGAACCTAAACAAGTTAGGTTTCGATGATACTCACGTAAAGGAAGACAAGCGGCGTGAGGAAGGCAGTTTTCTCTCTTCGCAATCCTTTCAAAGCCAGAATTCCAGCAATCACAACGATGAGAACTCCAAGAACATGAAAAGGATTTGGCACGATTTGCCAGTAAGAATGGACATTCCGCGTTGCCACCGCTGCCATCTTCGCTGCTACGGAGAAAATGGCTGCGGCAATGGTCATGTTGGTCACGATCCAAGACCCTCTCTGAAACATATTGAAACCACGTTTCGAATAAACACACCTTAACATCGATGGTGTTGCAACAGCATCGATACCTCGCATGAATGAGAAGATTTTCGTCTCGGTTTTCCGCTTCTTCTTCAGCGGAATACGAAGAAGACATTGAAGACATTGTTCAAAACCCAAATTTTTGAGTGGAAATCGAACTCGAAGCGAATCAGTTGCTAACTGGAAAAGCTTTCCTCACCGGCGAGGCGCGAGAAAATCATTAATCAAAGCTGTGTAACGGCTTACGAGAGTGTTGATCACGTGTTGTTTGGACTGGGTCGAGGGGCGCCGCGAGGTTATTATCGACCGTTTATTTACAAAGCATTTCTTGGAAATGGCAAGGTTTCGTTTGAAACTTAGAACTGACGGGGAGGAGGGGGGGGGGGGGGCTTAAACCACATAACGTTTTCCGCCAGCACGAAGGCTGCTGAGTTCGTTGAAGTACTGGAAGCACCGATGAACGAGGCGAAGAAGATTCATAGTGAAAAGGACAGAAAAGAGAAGGGAGACGAAGATGAACATGGCCGTGAGGATCAAGGTCGTCTTCTCTTGTGCCGTGTCCCCCTTGCGGCGCTTGTCAATGACCAGCGTCCTGTTGATGATCATAAAGGGCACGACGATCATCGTCACGATGCTTACGATCAAGCTTACTAACTGGAAAACAACTTAGTGAAAGAGTGAAATAACTCACGTAAACGAGCATTAGAGGAACGAGCAAGAAGCCCCGCTTCGAGAGCAATCCAAAGACGGCGAAGATGAGAATAACGAGGGAGAAGAGGCCACCGAAGATGTAGAGCGGGGCTGGCACCACGTGACCATATATGACCGTCTTCTCGCTCATCACAGACTTGGAAGTGAGGCCGAGGATAATCGTGGCGATCGAAGAGAGAACCAGGATCCAGGTGCCGGTCTAATTCTCTCTCTTCTCCAAAAAGCAAAAGCTTACCTTGACATCGATGCAGCCGCAACAGCATCGGTAATGCGGCTGTCGAAGGAGATCGCCTTCGCTAACATGGACGTGGTGGGGCATCTTTGGCAGGTTTTCACTTAAATTCAAATTGTAAGATCAGGCGACGATTTGTCCTGCACGTCTCGAGGTAAAAAGCAGTCACGAGACCGAACAACAAAGCCACGAACGAAGAAAACATTGGCCTCTTGCAGAAAGAGGGTGTGCGGCGGGCGCCGGAAAGCCTCTTCCATCAACGAGAGTGTAATGGATGGACGAAATGTCCTCCTTCGCCTGGCCCTCCCTTCTCCCTCCCTCTTCTCACCTCTCACCACGCGTGGTTTGGAACACCTCAAGACTTGGGTTGCAGAGAAGTTTCCCTGGAACTTCCGCGTCAAAAGCATGAGGCTAAAAAAAACTTCGTGTGAACTTTATTTCAAGAAGCTTTTCACAAGACATCTTTAAGCTGGATTCTCTTTTGACGTGGAGTCAGTTTTGGTCTTGATTTCAGCTGCTTCGTTGAGGAACTTATGGCATCTATAGAAGACGCTAAAGAGCCAGAGTTCGATCAACGTCATGACGAGGAGGGCGAGGAAGTTGGCGACGGACTTGGCAATGGTGCGACTGAACTCTTCCTCGTCCGGTTTGTTCACGAGCATGTAACTTGTAGATGCGATCATTCGAATGAAGAGAATAATCGGAAACAGGCTCTACAAGTTTTGCTCATGCCGGGTTTAACTCACAAAAACGCCGACCAACGGGAGTAGCAACCCCGCTTTCCTCAACCATAATGCGAGGAGGGCAAAACTGAAGATGATAAGGTTGATGAAGAGGAAGTTGATCTCAATTGGCTTAAGCGCGTGGCTTGGAGCGTATTTCGGTGCCGCTAATGCAAGGACGCAGAGTGGGACGAGGACTGCGACGGCTGTGATTGAAATGAATAGTGTGGCTATCTAGAGAAATGTTTTTCAGGGAGAAACACCAACTCTGACATTCGTCTCGCCACCCAGGCATAGGTATTTCTGTTTCCACTGCAGCACTCGGAGTTGCTCATCAGCTGCCATCTGAAAGCATGCTCATGTGGTATGGAATTTTAAGCAGTAAATGAAGTATCGAGCCGTTTCCACCGACAAATCCTTCTCCCATGTCATCCAAGTGACATCATCGGCTCTCAAAGTCTAGCGATACTTTTAGCGTGGCTAAGACCTTATGGCTCGATTGGATAAAGGAGAAATTATTTATTCATGCAGCTTCTCTGCCCTATGGCCAATCGTCCATGATCACATCAAAATCAACTTTTGCTCGTTCGCCAAGAAATTCAAGCGTTCGATAGATAACTCGAAGAAGCCATATGTCCAGAACAACAACTAGCAGATAGGCGCAACTGTGAACGACTTCGGAGAGTAGAGCTGCCCGAGTTGTTCCTTCTCCTCTCAAAGCAATCGCAGTCGATATTTTTGTGACCAAAAGATATGTAGTCCAAACTAGATACATAGCCTGAAACATTATCAGCAAGCTGTCTTGAAGCCTACCAAAAGTAGAATGACCGGGAGGAGAAAGCCGGCTCGTTTTGTAGCTAGACCAACAAGCGTTAGCAGAAATGAAAGAAGAGTAGCGAATCCGAGGAATATAATTACGTTGTGTTCAAACGATGGCGCATAGCCAATAATGACAGAGACGAGAAAAACGCTCAGAAATGGAATGATCAAAAGAGTGAGGATTAGTGACGTGTCCTAAACTTTATTTTATTTTAGATTAAAATACATTACCTCAACATTGAAGAAGCCGAAGAAGCAACGATATCGAGGTTGCTTTAAAATGGCCTCGATTTCTTCTTTTCGCGTTGGTGGAGCCATCTCTTGAGCCGCGTGACGATTGCCAGAATAGGCGCTTTGGTCGACAGAATTTTTAAGCCGACGTCATCGTCGATTAAAAGATTCTTCGAAGGGCGTCATTTGGATTCAGAGTTGAACACGTGGGCGAAGAAGACATCAAAAGCCTTAAAAGCGATCCGGACCCTTGCCAAGGTGTGATATGAATCTTCAATCGTTTATAGCGACTCCGATGTGAGTCGCTATGAAGGCACCTTTTCTAGCACTATTCTGACAACATTCTGACTGGCAGGCCCAGTATCTCCTTCCACGGGACCAATCCTCGTCTTCCCCGTGCCCAGCAGGCGTACCGCCTTGATCAGGCATAAAAACTTGTAAACTTGTAATTCAGACACAATCGCAGTCTTGGTGGCATGATCGGTTGACTCGTTATAACAACGTCGATGGTATGAATCTTCATTTGCTCCTCTTCATTCTAGTTTTCAGCATCGGCACCGTTCTCCACATCTTCTTTTGCTTCGGATTGCGCGCTGAGCTTCGCGACCTCGTTAAAGAATTCATAAGTGCGATAGGCAATTCGAAGAAACGACACAGACGCAAAGAGGGGAAAGAGGACGAAAATGATTGCAAATATTATGCTTTGTAGGCTCATTGGAATCGGGTCGGCAACTAGAGCACCGAGAAACTGAACGGTCCACGATGCCATCTCAGTCACAAAGTGAGACTAAACGGAAACTAGTGAGCACTTTGACTTACAGAAACGATGAGCTCTGGAATGAGAAGTAAGCCATTCTTCGTGAAAAGGCCGACCAGCGTCACAACTGAAGAAGTAAGGTAGACGAACGAAAGAGAGGTAGTCCTTGCGAGCTCGACAGCAGTACTCGTCTCAACCTCAGCTATTATCTGAACGTTTGTGATTACAGTTGCTCCTTGCAAATATATGGACAATATCGTCAACACCCATATTGTGACCTGAATCGAAAATAATTGAGAAATATCGCTAAAAAGCATACGTAAACATTGACGAGGCCGAAGAGGCAGCGATATTGAGGCAATTTGAGGAGAGCCTCGATTTCTTCTTTTCGCGTTGGCGACGGCATCTCGAGAGCTGCCTGACTGAAGTCGGAAGGGACTCCCGTGTGATGAAATTCTTCAGCCACGTCTGAGACTGTTTTGACGAATTCGTGACTACGCCCATATTGACGCCTTCTTTTTTTTATTCTATTGTACGGGAAACAATTATGCCAACATGGTGGAGAAAGAAAAATTATGTACAGAACACAACCTAAAGAACCGAAATCAAGTTTTGAGGACCTGCGAGAGCGTTGTAGACATGCGGCGGACGCGACCCAACTTCTCCAAGAACTGATAGCAACGATAGAAGATGTGCAAGAACCAGAGGGTGACAAGAGCACCGATGAGGGGGCCAACAAAAAGACCGAAAGCCTTGAAGGCGGCTGAGGCTTTGGCGGAGACGGGCTTCTTTGAGTTCTCCACTTCATCGGAGATCGAGGCGAAAGCGAGGATCGGCAGCACGATCATGGCGATGATGTCCGCAATCAATACGACCACCTGAAATCTTTCGATGCATGATTGAAAGCGCTAAAAACTGTGTGACAAGTGCAGTGTTGTTTGTCGTTTAGGTCTTATTTTCAAGAAATCATGAAACACAAGAGAAATCATCCAAATGTTTTGGTTTGCTGCTCACTCTCAACAAGCCCAGATGATTGTCAGTGGCAGCATTATCTCATATTAGTGAGAACGTGAAACGTGTCTCTAAACTATGCCAGACTTCACATTCAGTTTCAAACTGATTGTTGAGAAGCATCCCAATTTTGGCTAACAGGAAACCGCCACATCGGTCGTATTGCGGAGTTCGATTTCCTTTGTACAAACAATCATCTTGATACTTATTTGCCCCCGAAATGATGAACGCGAAGACCCAACCACTTTTACTGGAGAATGAAGCATTCTAAAAGTTTTAAACAAGCGCTTGGACCTCCTAGCGCTTGTGTGAACTCGTGCTCGCTTACAACACAACGTCGAAACCTAGCCAAAAACCTACACATGCGACGATGAGCGGAATGAGGAGGGCGGGTTTCCGTGTGAGAAGCCCGACGACGGCGCAAACGAGGACGATGAGATAGATGAGGGCGAAGATGAGGTAGAGCTCGACGAGAACAGCGATCTGGGGATCGGTCGAGAGCTTGAGTTTGGGTGCCGAGAAATAGACGAAGAGCCCCATCAACAGCGCGATGATGGACGAGGTCGTCAGGATCCACGTCCCCTTCTATTCATTCTCTTCTCTAGCAATTTGGCCGTCTTCACAAACCTTGACATTTAGAGAGTCGCAGCAACATCGATATCGCGGATTCTTCAGTATCGTCTCCTCTTGCTTTGAGGTGTCCATTTCGCCTGAAAAAAAAAGTTTTCAACAAACGTTTTAGAGTTGAAGAGGGAGAAGAACGCGATTTTATCGAGAAGGATCTCAATCTCTGCGGCGATTAAGAAAAGAAAACCCGGCGGAGAGCAAGAAGAATGGTGCAAGGGCAGCAAAAACACGCGGATTGGAAGAGATTCAAGAGGCCGCCGACCCGGGGCGGCAAGGCCATTGCACCTTTGAGTGTAATGCAACCTGGGAGCTCTTTTGCTCCTCGTGAGGAACAGGCTGGACTCGTTCCCGACACATTGAATGGGCTATTTGAAACACATTTGGGAAATTTGGCGGAGAAACATCTTTTCAAAATCGCCAGAAACTCTCGTGGCTGGGAGAAACGAGGAAAAAAGACACGAGACGGCTGTCGACCAGGACTGGAGCTCTGGCCACTGCGGTGGCGGCGGCTCGGCTCAAAGTGGAGAGCCATCAATCAAAACGAACACGAACAACAGCTGGGCACCCCCGGGCGAGCCCTGCAAGTGTCCGGACATGACATCGCCGCTAAAGTCATGTCGAAGGTCGAGAAATGAAAGAACCCGTCAAGCTCCTTCGTGAAAAGTGCAAGAAAAAGCCTTCATCGTGACGGCATTGGCCGGCTGAAGAATTTGCCTTAAGGATGTATTCAACGTCATTACGCTTCTAAACTTTATTCCAAATCTTTAGAAACATTCAAAATGGTTCAAATTTCCTGAACAAAATGAAACAAATCGATTTCAGCCTGTCTAATGACCCAACTTGAATCTCTTCACTGGGATAATTGAATTTGCAGCCATTTCAGATGAAGTCGAGATCAACTTTTCTTGTCTATGAAACTGAATAAAAGGCGTAAAAAAGCCAGACCGTCGTCATTGTACCCGCTGCTCCCATCGCTCGTCGATCGTCTCTTCAACTCTACACCGGGGTTCGTCGGCTGCCGTCTGCCTGCCTTCTCCCGCCGGCCTGCCGTCCTCCTCCTCCGATGCCACCGCTGCCGCTGCTGCTGCCCCTCCGGTCCGCTGGCAGTCGTCCACGTCCCGCGTCCCGTTATGCTGCTGCTTTCGTCCCCTCTGCCCGACTGTCGTTGCCCCAACGCCGTCCTCTCCCGTTCCATCTCCCTTTCGATGAGGGCCGCGAGAAGCAATCCTCTCCCTTTGCATATTGGGTTCCGAGATGCTACCGTTGCTGATCCTGGCTGCTCTCCTCTGCTCTTTTCCCATTTGCCGCGCGTAGTGCAACACCCCACCCGTAGTCCATACAGAAGCAATATTCGTGTCAAATGCATACGAAAAAGATTAATTTCTCGATGTTCATAGTCTCATTTGTTGGTTTAGGATGCAGCTGTGGGGCCTCGCCTCCCTTCTCGCCTTTATCATCCTCAGCATTTTGTGAGTTTTGAACAAAAAATCCTGGAAACTGCAATCATAGGCCCATGACCGTGACGGTCAATCCCGTCAACAACGAGACGGCGGGCACACAGGGTCCAATGACCCAAACTGGTACCGTACCTTCAAGGCTAACGACCAATGTTCAGTGGTTACACCATCGGCAGCGGGGAGCAGCAACCGGCCGACCTTGCCCAAGACGGGACAAGCACCGACAACGAAGCCAAGCTACACCACCAAGAAGCCGCCACCCGACGATTGCAGTTTCAATCTCATACTCATGTAAATTGGAATTTGCACCTTGGCAATCAGACATTCCAAGGTTGCCGGCTTTCATCTTGTTCTTCCTCCAGACGATCGCCGGCGTGGGCATCGTCATCTTCGCCCGACTCGTGCGGCATCGCGAGGCCGAGATGCGGACCGCCGTCGAGGTGGAGCAGCCCTGACAATGAAGACGGCGTTGAATGCAGACTCAAGTCTTTCGCCCGCCGACGCCGCCGGCACAGGCACCGCTGCGAGGCGGCAAGCCGCATGACGGCAAGGACAAGCGCGTCACGCCGCCCGTCACGCCGCAGACGACGCATCCGAAGAAGAAGCCCAACAAGGCCAAGAAGCCGCCCAAGAAGCCCAAAACGTCGGTTCTGATGAACACGGGTTTGGAAGTTCCAAGGATACGGTAATGCGGAGTTTTAGACAGAACCCAGACGCAATTCACGGACGCAACGCAAGTGACGGAGGCGGACGGGATCACGGCTGGCACCGGCACCGCTGGTCGAGGCAGCGCCCTGCCGCTGCCGTCGCAGCTGCGCACGCGCAAGAGCGAGGACTACGGCTACGCCGACGGCGACCAGAACACCACCAGCAACATCACGGATGTTAGTCAATGGAAGTGGGAGAGGGAAGCTTCAGGTCGACGGAACCGACTACATGTCGGTGCCGACGGAGGAGCTGCCGACCCTCGACCAGGCCCGACGTCAGGCGGAGCGCGACGGCGAGATCGACCTCTAGTTCCCCGGCGTGCTCAAGGCGACCAACAGATAAACAAATTGTTGAATGTTGTTGTTGTTGTTGTTGTTTATGCAGTCGAAATCTTGTTTGGAAGAGTCGAGGGCATTGGTTGGTCCATAAAAACGCGGGTCCTCTGAAAGTCCGTGGGCGGTTATCAAATCGCAATCTGCAAGCCTGGTAAAAGACGCGTTAATGGCTATTTTACAAGGAGCCACGGCTTGAAATGACTGCGAGTGCCCGCCACTTGCCTCTTCCTTCCTTTTCACCCTATCCATGAGTATAAGGTGTTGTGGCACTCAGTTTTACTAATTACATTTATTCCACTAAGCGATTAATAACTATACAGAGTGTGATCATAATGTTTTGTCCTAGTTGAGGCTACCTTTCTCGAAATAAATCCTACAATTCGTTTCACCCAACTCTTTGTAGAACGCTCGGTGTTGACCGTCTCATAGGTCTCGTTTCCAGAAGAGGATTCCGAGGAGCTAAAGTAGCCGCTTGTGCTGCTGGCAGAAGTGTTTGGATCAGCTGATATATTACTGAGCGATATCGTTGGAATACTGATTTGTCCTTCACCGTTGGCCACCATTGAGTACTCGCTCTGTGGAGAATACTCGCTCTGTGGCGATTCTGATTCATCTCGATATGCTCTTCGTTCGACTTCCTCGCGTTCTATTCTTCGGTCTTGCTTTTTTCTTCCTTTTGTTTTTTGATCGCTGTCCTTGCTTTTCTTACGCGAAAGAACCCCTAGAATCCGTTTCACTAAACTGCTAGAGGAGCGTTCGGTATTGAACGTCTCAGATGACTCATTATCCGAAAGGTATTCTGATGAGCCGAAGTAGTCGCTTGAGCTTGAGCTTGGGTCCGCAGAAATATTGCCGAGTGAAATAAGCGGGATACTGATTTGATCTTTGCCGTTGGCAACTGTTGAGAACTCGCTCACAGGTCGATTATATCGCGATTCTTCTCTATGTGCGCTTGGTTCAACTTGTTCGCGTTCTATTCTTTCGTTTCTTTTTCTCTTTTCTTTTCTCTTTTTCTTCTTCTCGCCGTTGCTCTTCGTCGCTTTCTCTTTCTCGTTTCGTTTCCGTAAAGCAAACTCAGCTTCAGTTAACTCGCCGTGAAAGCGTGAGTCATGTACTGACCTGTCCTTCTGATGAAGATTGGCAGCATTTTCGTACGTTGACGCACGATTTCGAAAATTGTTCCTTCCCTCATTATAATTGGCAATTTCGCCGTAGTTTTCTGAAAATCCTTCAGCCCTGTAAGGCATGGCCTGCTGGGGGCTTGGTTCGAAGCGCCGTCTTTGATGGGTCTGCTGATACGGGAGTGTGCTTGAAGCTCTTCTCGGTGACGTGTCAATATTGGAGTCAATGTCTGATCTTGGCAGAGGCTAATCGTTGGAAAGTGGTCTGACGACGGTATGTAAGCCGAGCGAGCTGGAGTTTCAAAATAATTCCCAGAGTAGTCAGTGTTTTCTTCCGGGATGATGTCGTGCCTTCGCTCATTCTTTGTCAGAATGTCAGCGTAGTTATTAGAAAAACCGTCCGTCATAAAAGACGCTTGATTGGTGGCGCTTGCAACGTGGCGGGGTCTCGAATGAACCACTTGTTGTGCTGTTCTACTAACAACCTTTCTAGACTGGACAGGCGAATGCTGCCGTACTTTGGACTTTTGACGGGGCACACTTTCAAGGAGACTGCCGTGTGATGAATATCCGATATCTAACTGCCTTTGAATAGCTCGACGTCCAGTACGCCCATGGCGTATTATTGCAGTTTCATCGGGCTCGGCAATCCCCAGAAATGGAACTTCTCGCTGTTGCACCGGCACTATGTTTGCTGATGAACTCGAGCTTTCCCACTGGTTTGTATTCAACCAGTGCTCTATTCCCATCAGTTTGTTGAAATGAGAGGACTCAAGTATTAGCTTAGCGTTGAGTCTCTCATAAAGGATTTGCAAAATCAAAGGCACCAATTGAGCGACTACTTTTGGTTTCACTGCACAGAGAACCCTTGATGGAAAATGCGAGTCGTCGCCATTCTCGGGACGCACTCTTGTATTATAGTCCACCTTCTACAATTACGCATTTTCACCACGACTATCAGAACCAGAGGTACCTCTGTTAGCTTTTCGATGGCAGCATTTCTCTCGCTGCTGCCGTACTGCGTAAAAGCTAGCCATATTGCGTAGAGTGTGAGGCCAAGACTGTAAAGACTGTAATGTGGCAAAATAAGGCGTATGTACCTGTAGATATCATACATGTATGCAGTGCCTACCACTCGCACTGAGGCAGAAGGATCACCATAAAGTTTACAAAAGTTTCCCTGTGTTATCTCTGAGCTTTTAGAATGCTTAGAGCCGGCAGCGAAATCTCGGCCCGATCCAAAATCAACAAGCTTTGGGCTCCAATGTCTGTCGAGGACGAAGTTGCTTTAAAATTTGTCTTTGTATACACAGAAAGCATTGTAACCGGTTTGATGTCGCGATGAACAATTCCTTCTCCATGAATGTATTTCACCGCCGTTACTACGCCGCGAAAGACACGACGTACGGCTTCGAAATTGATAAGCGTCCCAGCAGTGGTTAAATGGACCTCGTCGAACCTAAAATTTTCAACTGGGTGGGTTTTTGCAGATCTCCTGAAGGCAGCTGGGTCGGCTGCCTGGGATCCTTTGGGCAGTTGATCCTGGTTTTGAGGGCCTCCAGCTGCTTCTCTCTATCCAGATATCTCTGCGAGGGGATTGGCACAAGTTGCAACAAATTGTAAGAGGATCTATTTACCCCTTTTCAATATCTTCCGGAGCACCTGGAGACCCATGTAAATGCAACAAAACACTGCACTACACTTCTTAAAATTTTTCACTTCTCACCATGCTGCCCTTGTCCTCCCCGCCCCTCCTCCATTTACAACTGCCCCCACTTCGCCGTCCTCCAATCCATGTTACCAACTGGGGTCGGGTTGGTGCAACTGGGGTACCTGGCGTTTTCGACGAGGTCGTTTAACCGCTGCGTCGCAATATCGATCGCTTCTTCTAAGTTTTGATTGCCGCAATATTCCATCAATATGTAAAACAGCCGGCGATTCTTCCCCTAAGAAACTTATTTCTAGATACTCTATTCCAATCAAACAATCCAATCGTTATAATGACGCGCAACATTTTCATGACGCAATCTCTTCAATATGTTAACTTCGTTTGTTAGGGCATCGATATTGGAATTTAGATCGTCCTTATCTATAGTGACAACTTTTACTGCATGTTCCTTGTCCGGATCATGAATTCGCCTAATTTAATAGTGAATTTGCGGAGAAAAAACTTGCCGGCATCGATACACTTCTCCGTACGCACCTTGACCGATCTTTGCAAGGAATTCAAGGTTGTGATGGCCTATGTCGGCCACAATAACCGCAGTGCTCACACGGGTCAGTGACATGGGCTTCGAACGGCTAATCTAATTCGAAGCTAACAGTAGGCGACAGGGATGCAGGACTGTCGGGGAAATGAATGGGGTCGGTGTCGTCGAAACTGATAAGCCTCAAAGGCTGGTTATAGTAACTGACGCGATGCGTATTTCAGGCCGTTCGAAGCATTGCGAAATACATACCTGCATATTAGTATTTCGGGAAGAATTGAAGAACGTCTCTAGTTAGAGTTAGAGGACTAGAGTCACAAATTATCGAATACTCTCATATGTAATAATGCTTTCAAATTGAGCTAGCGTATTCCCTCGTGTTTGGTTGACGGATTGAGATCAGCACTCTGCTAGATCGACTTGCTGTCGCTTGTCTGAGGACACCGGTATACACACTGTACAACTGTTCAACCGTGCATTCAGCGTTCAGACAACTTGAGCCATTTACCAGAACGTGGGCTTGCTTATTGTAAGAGACCGCTGGAAGAGAAACGAATGAGCGGGAGTCGGAGACATTGATAAGAGGGTTTCCGAAGCAGACGTTTGCTTGTAATCGGTGTGGGAAAGGGAGCGTGAACATGGCTAACGAGGAAACGCCCAAACAATAGCCGACGTCATCTTCACAAAATCACAAAACAATCCAGTGAATGGCTTGCTCTTCCCTGAACGTTCTTAGAAGTGTTCGACTTTTCATCTGTGCATGTCAAACAAGTGGAGTGGGAAATGTTTACTTCGAAAGAATTTTCTGTACAATCTTTTCCTTATCTTCAAGGAATGCATGCTCGAAATTGATTCCTCAGTTTCTCGCGCATGATCTGTCGAACACGCCTCGAAGTGATGAGCAAGGCGTAAATGTTCGTTGTGCTGAAACGTCTTTCCTTCTTCACTTCACACACCTGAATAAATGCGCAGCGATATTGTAGAGAATGCCGAGAATCTCCATGTAACTCGCGTCTAACGACACCATGAGAAGGAAAATGAAGTAGATGAGCATCGAGATGAACATAAAGAAGCCGGACATGGATTGTCGGACGTTTTGGGACTGAAACTGGTTTTTTAAGACTTCCATGGCAGTGAGCAAACAATATCTTCCCAGGCCGAAAAGTCTGCCCTCCGAGGTCTCTTCAGGGAGATTACAATTTTTGGTGAGTGAGTCGACAGCCAGCTGGATGAATGCTGATGGTCGTTGTCTGTAGTGCCACGGGTGCTGTTTGAATGCCCGTCGACGACGGAGACTGTTCGTGGAGGCGTGGGAATTCTGTCCGTTGCTTTTCGCCCCTTTGAAATCTTAAAAACGGCATACAAGCGAGTTTGACCTTTGCCTTGTAAATCCGAATCAACACAGCGATATACAGCACCATCGTCAGCACGTTGACTATGAAGTTGAATAGGATAGCGAAGGCAAAGAAGGCATACTGTAGAGACTTGAATTTCAAAATTGGCGGGAAATTTTCACCTCATCATCAACATTGCAGAAGTCCAAATTCACATTGAAGCTGTAGTAGCCGTCCTCGTGCCAGTAAATGTACCTAAGCAAAATATCTCTTTTTGAAAGGAATCGAACCCGTGATCAACAAAAGCATGACACACGATCAGCGCAATTGGCACTGACCATTGTGCCGGTATGAAATATTTGAGGTATCGATACCAGAACTAAAGTTCAATTGTTGAAAAAACCGAAATCCCTCACTTCCTCATGCTTCAAGGTATAGAAAATGGCCGTGAAACGATTCAATCCTATGGTTAGTGTGCCGAGATGTTGAGCCGCCGCAAGGGACCTGCAATTTGGAGCATCTCATGCAATCTCTTGAAGTCGAGATGTCTCATGTTACCGTAATTTGTATTCGGGAAGTTTTTTCTAAGTCCAAATCTGTGAATAGAGAAATTGCAGCTCGTGACTTCTTCACAGACTTTCTTGGCATGAAATCAAAATCACCCACCAGACAAGCGCGTGACTGTAGTAGGGCAAAAAACTTCCGCATCGTCCGTAGAGAACAAACAGTTGATGAAAAATGGCCCACTCGGGCAACTTTACGAAGAGGTATTGGTGAATCAAGAAGGCCTAAAGTTTGTAAGAGGTGCGCCGAAATTAACTTACCACGTCATAAACAGCCAATATGGCAACTAGTCGAAAGAAACTTGAGTTAAAGGGTTCTTTAGCACGATTCTGAAGAAGTACCCAGAGGAAAATGGCGTAGAGGTATAGAGTGAAAATGGTATAGGCTAACAATAAGCAATCAACTGCGCTGAAAATTTGAGGCGTTGGCCTATTTCGAACACGTCTTACGAGCTAAAGGTCCCGAGGTATATACCGCTGGCGTCGGCGAGGTCCTTGTCCGTATAATACCATATTAGATGCTCCGCAATGTAGAGACGCGAAGACATTCACATGAATCTGTGAGCAACTACCAGGAGATACAAGTCTTGAGCAAAGATTCGGCCACTTAAGAAGCACGCGACACGGTGGCTGGCACGAGAGGAAAAGGCCAAATTTGACGAAGATGGCCCTACCCCGTGATCGATGAAGCTCTGGGAAATTCCATTCAACCAGTAATTTCAGATGTCTGACACGTCTGAAGGCTTAAAGGAGCCCTCCGGCCATTTTGACAACTTTGGCTTATTTTGAAGATCTCGGTGTGCTGATCAAAGTTTTGACATGTACCATGGGGTGGAAACGTCATTTAGAGGGGTAAACAGCGTAAAAGGGATTGAAGAGTACGGTAGCCATTTGAATCCCTGAATGCAAGAAGCCCCGCCCACTTTTCTGTTTGTCGGTTGATTTCATGCTTTTTCTGCTGTTCTTGCTGCGTTTTTGGTCATTTCCTACCCAGAAAAAATTGGAGAACCGGCCGAGATAGGTTAGAACACGTAGAATCGCCAAAAAACGACTAAACTCGTGAAACGTCGGCTGCATTCCTGGCGTCCTCGCTTTCGACACCACCCTGCTTCTTGATGAAATCAAAGACAGACAGTGGACCTCCGCCTATGTAAGAAAACATCTCGAGCTGTAAATGGCAAACAGAACCTCGACAACCCTCAGACTTGTCACAGTCGAGGATGTTTTGCTTGCTGAGCTGAACAAAGTCGTGATTTTGTCCCCACATGCCCTCAAGAGAGCCAATCGCCGCGAAAAGGTAGCACGAGCCGCAAGTTCCCTGGTTTAAATTTGAGCGCAAGCAACTTGTTTCGTCTACCTGGTTTTGAACATCGGAAACTATTCCTTTAGTGCGCCAATCGATCATATCTGTATCTTTAATGCCGCCTCTAACCACGTGAACTTTGGCGTAATCCGCGATCACATGCTTTGAAGGATCGAAGCATGATTCAAATGTCTAAATTCTTTTGATCGACATTTCAGCTTACTATGTTAAGGCTTGGATATAAGCGATGGACAGACTTTCTCATTCTCCAAGTCCTGATTGCAGGTGAAGCTGCCGCGAGGGTCAACCAGATGAAGAGTGGAAACATGTTGGAAATGCAGTGACGCGTTATTCTAGACTACAGCTTACCGACACATCCTTCCAGAGAGTCTTGACGTCACCGAGAAACGCAAAAAGAATGACGTGAACCATCATTCAGATCTCCGTCGATCTTCAAATGTGGCCCTCGTTATGAAAATCATTTTATCGCCTTTTTTTCAGATTCGATTCCGAAAGCGTGGGACTGGAGAGACCACGGCTATGTGACTCCAGCCAAACAACAAGTGAGAGCACTGGTCACAATCATCTGAAAACCTAAGTTTTAGGGTCGATGCGAGTCTTGTTACATCTTCTCTGCGTTGGAAGCTCTTGAAGGACAATGGAGACGCGTTCACGGTGTGCTCTACTCGCTCAGTGAGCAAAACGTCCTCGACTGCGATCTGTCGGATTATGGTTGCCATGGAGGTGTGCAGCAAGC
>JAQIXL010000510.1:0-29949 GCA_034700245.1 Poikilolaimus oxycercus | reverse complement strand
GACTGCCTCCTATAGAATCGGGCTTACTCGTTCAAACGGCAATTGGAAGTGGGACGACGGAACGGTAAATATTTTTTGTAAAAAATACTTTCTGATAGGCCGTGAACTACACCTCGTGGGCTAATGGACAGCCAGCCTTTCTCGGTGGTGATTCTGTGCGTGTTGATCAAACAAGCCGAAAATGGTACGCCGAGTCGTTCAAAAACACTTCTGCCTTTTATTTGCCAGCTTGAGCTGAAGTGAAGAATATGTAGAATAAACCTAGGAAGTTTTCTAAAACTAGCAGTTTCACTTTTCTGCTGTTTCTTGTTGTGTAGCAGCTCTCGTGAACCCGAGAACAGCATCCTTCGTTGACACGCTTATCTGGTTGAAACGCTTGCTGTTGCCCAGCCATGCGAGCTCTCACATTGCTTCTCGTTTCTCTCCTTCCACTCTCCGATGCTTTGATTTGCGATTTTGGCTTTGACAATGTCGAAGGCGATCAAGGCGCCCGAAAAATTGTTGCCATTCCCTGCGATGGCGTTTGTGTCTACGTTCGAACGGTACAAACGATCGATGTCGAAAGTTATTTCGCTTACTGCGCTCCGGCTGCCTTGCGTGATGCCCTTGACGGCGCTCACAACAAAACCATTCGTTTCTGTGAAGATGTGAGTTTTGAGGATGGCATCACTTTTTAGGATCATTGCAATTCAATCGGCGGTAGTGGTCAGGATCAACCACCAGCGCCCACTCAACAGACGACAGTCTCCTGTTTTACTGGTTTCGCCATGAGCGGCAATCTGAGCATTGGTGGATTTGGGGACTGCGATGGATCTTGTATCACCATGAAGTCTTACTTCGCGTTCGAAGATCTTATCGACAGGATACCAGTCGCAATGTATGCTTGTGCGCCGTCCACCTTCTGCTCGGACCTCAACTTGGTGAACAAGTGCGAAATGGTTGATCCGTGGAGTGAGCAGAAAGTTTGGTTTGTTCTTTTCGTTAGAGTTTCATGTTTCAGCTGTTGTGATGGAAATAATTGCAATGACCCTCAACCACACGACGAATGTCCTGAGGGTTGGACGCGTTCATCAGTCTCGTCCAAGTGCTTCTACGTGATGAAGAACATTGTGAGCACTTTAACCTTTGTTGTATTGAGCTTAAAGGACGCCGTTACACAATCGAACATCAAATGTCAAGAAGTGGATCAACTTGCTCGACTCGCCTCGATATCGAATGCCTTCGAAAACTCCGAGATTGCTGGTGTGTTTCCATTGAAAGGCCATGTTTTTCCGTCAGACTTGTTCCCTGGTGTTTCCTCGTATCGAATCGGCCTCACTCTGGACGAAGATTCGGAGACGTGGATGTGGGACGACGGAAGCGTAAAGAGAAAATAGGTAAACTCTCGTTTTAGGCTTTAAACTACACGGCCTGGGCCACTGGCGAACCTCGAGTAGGCAACAATGTGCGTGTTGACCGAGCCAGTCGAAAATGGTACGCCGTGGAATATTACATTCCACTACCTTTTGTCTGTGAACTTTTCTTGAAATAAACTAGCTAAGGTGGACTAACTAAGGTTTACTTCAAGTGTTTCAGCAGTTATGTTCACCAAGGGGCATTCCTGTAAGCCATGGCTCCCTCTACGACTTACAAAGCTGAAGCCTCTTTTGACTAACAAAGGCCATGGCTCCCTCTACGATTTGCAAAGCTCAAGCCTCTTTAGACTAACAAAGGCCACGGCTTCCTCTACGACTAACAAAGCTGAAGCCTCTTTTGACTCACCAACGCCACGGTTCCCTCTTGGATTTGCAAAGCTTTAGCCTCTTTTGACTTAGAAAGGCCACGGCTCCCTCTACGATTTGCAAACCTCAAGCCTCTTTTGACTAACAAAGGCCATGGCTCCCTCTCCGATTTGCAAGGCTCAAGCCTCTTTAGACTAACAAAGGCCACGGCTTCCTCTACGACTAACAAAGCTGAAGCCTCTTTTGACTTACCAAGGCCACGGTTCCCTCTACGATTTGCAAAGCGTTAGCCTCTTTTGCCTTACAAAGGCCACGGCTTCCTCGCCGACTAACAAAGAAAGAAAGCAATGAACACATCCTGGCACCATCCATGCGTCCAACTACACCGGAGGAGTTTCAAAATCGACTGAGAATGACATAATTGCACTTACGCTCGGCACCCAAAACCGAAAAAAATACACAATTTGAAAAAATCCGTTCCAGCTCTCGTTTTGCTCTTTTTTGATCATTCAAGGCGCGTTGGGTAGGCCAAATGGCCGGCTATATAATGCGCTTTAGAGCGGCAAAATCGGTTGAGTACTGCCTGAGAAATTAATGTTTTTACGTCGGAGCAGAATTTCAAAAACTCGCTCTCATGAACTTTTCCAGAGCGAAATTTCTCTGCGATTGAAAACGTTTTGCTGGCTCTCTAATAGTGCATTAGAATCAGCTTGAAAAGTGCTACAAAACCTGCTAATAAGCTCTGAAAAAGATTACACGGCGTTCAAGAACCAGCACCAGTTTGATGCCTACTTTTTCGCCAAACTTGTCAACTTGGCGCGATGTTTTCTTTGCCGTTTCTAAACTTTCAACGGCTGTGTTATAGCGCATTAAAGAGTCCGTTTCGAGATCTACAAGATGCGCTAAGCAGTTTTCCGAAATGTTTCTTGATGTTCGAAATCGAGATGCAATGTGAAAACGTTAGTATGTCACAAAACATAAACGATATTCTCTATACTAAAGGACTGTCAAGCGGGCCCGGTGCCTCTCTACGGGTACTTTGATGAGGCTGTTGGATCCGTCATCAATAACCTTCTGTTTGGATATCGCTACAATGAAGTTGGCGGCAAGCTGGGAAAGAAGCAATTTCAGGAAACCTTGGCGGAGTTTAAATTTTTAAAAGACGTCTTGGGAAGGCAGTTCCGACTCTTTGCCTCGCCTCTTTCCATGGTCGTCTTCAACTATCCGTTCCTATTTGATTGGCCGTTCTTTAGTCGACTGAAAAGTGCTCTCATTGAGCATCGCAAAGAGCTTTTTGGGTTTTTCCAACAGCAAATCAAGGTTTTCTTCGAGTAAACGACATGGTGTATTAACAGAAACACAAAAAGGAAATTAATTGGGAGACCCCTCTAGATAAGAGTACGGATTATGTTGAGTATTTCCTCAAGGAAATGCGACTGAAGAAGGACGATCCAAATAATACTTTCACGTTGGTTTATCGGGCAATATTAGAAAACGTTCACTTGCAGCTATGCCCAATTGGAGAACATGTGCTTTGATTTGTGGGTAGCCGGAATGGAAACAACATCTAATACACTCACTTGGTCTATTCTCTACATTCTCTACAATCCGCACGTTCAGGTTTCTGTTTCAGCTTTTTTTTTGAAAAGTGTTTTCCAGGAGAAAATTCATGCGGAACTGGACGCGAAGATCGGCAGTCCTCGGCTCATCGACAATTCTGAGAGGAACAATTTGCACTATGTGAACGCCTTCATTGCTGTAGGCTTCAAATTTGTCCAAGAATTTTTTAGGAGGCACAACGACACGCGAACCTTCTTCCGACGAATCTCACCCGACGAGCGAATCGCGACGTGGTCATCAAGGATTATAAGCTGCCTTCAGGAACTTTTTTCATACCGCAGATTTCCTGCGTCCTCTACGATGAAACGGTGGGCACATTTCAAAGATAAATTATCAATTCAGATTTTCCCCAATCCAGACGAATTCCGTCCCGAAAGATTTCTGGATGAGAGCGGTCAATTCAAGAAAATGGAAGAATTCATCCCTTTTTCTGTCGGCAAAAGGATTTGTCTCGGTGAAGGACTGGCAAGAATGGAGCTCTTTCTCTTCATTGCTAATCTCTTCAACCACTTTGAAGTCGGGCTTTGTTAACATTCAGTTGTTTTTAGGTTCAACCGGAAAATCCAAAACAGCTGCCGTCTACGAAAAAACGTTTCAGCACAAGTGTACAGGCTCAACCCTTCAAGGTGTGCCTTCAACCAAGAAAGCGTATTTGAAGCTTCGTGTAGTGTTGTATAGATTCGTGGACTCGTTTGAATTATGCTTATTTTAATTTTTTAAAAACAGTTTAAAAGGAGATACAGACAGTGCATTGTAAAAAGGCTTGCCAACGACGAAGTAGCGGCGAAACTGTTGCAAAACGTAGCTGCCTGAGGACTCGAAGATTGTCGTGAACGTGATAACAGCATGAAGATTGGTCACTGGGTTTTTGGTCACACGAGAACTGGCCACAATTTTTTTATTTGGAAAACTCTTTTATGGAAAAAGAAATTGTGACCAGTCCTCTGACCAGAAATCATGTGACAAATCCTCATGTGACCAGTCTTCATGTTGCCCACCTTTAAGCAGCTCTCCTGACAACCACTGTGGCTTCTGCTTGAATGTATCTCTACCTTCTTCAATTCATGAGAAACGATTATTGCAATTCCTTCAGCAGCACCTACTTGCAGTTCCACAGCTTTCTTTTAGATTTAGTTGGGTACAGCCGACGCTGCCCAGCATGATTTCTGGCGCCACTAAGCCCACTCTCCTCGGAAATCGTCAGGTTCAGAGGTGGCAAAAGCTCCGTGGAGAAAAACGCAAGAGAAGACGACAGCTCAGCATTTTGCCAGGCGGAGATGTGTTTCAGCTGATAGTAAATTTTGAAGTGGTCTTGATTGTGGCTAGTCTTGGCACGATTATCCAGTACAATGCGCCCACATCACAATAAGCAAACAGTTTCCAGCTTTTTAATTGTTTGAAAACCATTGATTAGGCAGCAGTCGACATCTCAACGGTAGTGCTGTCTCCGCCACTCGGTGAAGTCTGAGCCTCATTGGTACTGCTGTCCACGGGAGTCGCCGAAATCGGACCGTCGGTGGTTGCTTCTGCTGCTGCCAATGTGGCATTCACTAAAGACACGGCGGCCGTTGTAGTGGTAGTTGGGGCATTGCTGCCAGGCACAGCAGTTGACGTTGTCGGCGTCGCTGCTCCCAAAGTGGCATTCGCTGACGCACCAGCTGCCGGTGTAGTAATGTTTAGGACACTGCTGGCGGGCACGGTAGAAGACGTTGCTCCCAATGTAGCATTCGGGGAAGAACCAGCGACCGGAGTTGCAACGAGCGAGACATTTCCCCCGGGCACCACAGTTGAAGATGTCAGTGTCGCTGCTGCTGCCAATGTGGCATTCGCTGAAGACCCGGCGACCGGCGTAGTGACAGTTGAAACATTGGCGACGGGCGCCACAGAAGATGACGCCGTTGTCGCTGCTCCCAAAGTGCCACTCAATGAAGACCCAGCGACTGTCGTTGGAACGGTTAGGACACTGCCACCCGGCAGAGCAGAGGATGACGCCGTTGTCGCTGCTCCTAAAGTGACATTCTGTGAAGCACCAGCGGCCGGTGTAGTGATGTTTGAGACACTGCCGGCAGGCACGGCAGTTGACGATGTCGGCGTCGCTGCTCCCAAAGTAGCGTTCGGGGAAGAACCAGCGACCGGCGTAGTGGTAGTTGAAACATTGGCGGCGAGGATCACAGAAGACGATGCCGTTGTCGTTGTTCCCAATGTGGCATTCGATGCAGAACCGGCGACTGTCGTTGGAACGGTCGTGGTACTGCCCCCTGGCAGAGCAGAGGACGATGCTGTTGTCGCTGCTCCCGATGTGGCATTTGAAGAACTGGCGACCGGCGTAGTGACATTCGTGGAAGGCGGCAGCGTCGGTGAAGTGCCATTACTCGCGGCAGCTCCTCCGCATGCACTCACGGATACACAGTCGCCACTAGCATTGCGACGAAAGCCGAGGTTTGCATCGCACTGACATCCCGCCGTGCAGTTTTCGGCGCATTCCTGTATATTCTCTTCTGTTGCTGCCGATGACCAACCTGAGTGCCCGTGCAGCTCGTTTCACAATTCAAACAACGCGTCCACACCTCGTTTTCCTTGCAGCCCGGATCTGAATTTCGAGGGATTGATTATAAGTTTGAAACATTAAGAGACTTAGAAAGCAATGCCGATTATGAGAACAAATGTGCTTCGAGTTGAGCTTGTGATTGGGTCCGCACACGCAGCCAGCCACGCATGCCGTGGCCGTTGTGTTGCACTAAAAACTTTGCGTTTAAAACCATCAAGTTGATCATGTTTTCTAAGATTCACCAAGTAAACGCACCGATGCATGAACTCCTCCTCTACAGTACCGATTGCAGCCGATGCAGGCAGTCCACACCTCATTCAAGCCACAATGTGCATCTGAAAAGGTTGTGTAACGCATAATCAAAACCTTGAGGAACACAAACAGCTTCCGTCGGACACTGCCAGACACCGCGAGAACAGTTTTGCGAAGCCTGCACAATGCACTTCTGATTCGCCGAACAAGTGATGTTCGAACAGCTCGCTAAATTGGCAGGATTGATTTTTGCACAATAACATGCCTGTTCCGACCACACTCAAAC
Organism: Poikilolaimus oxycercus; assembly: GCA_034700245.1. Taxonomy (NCBI): domain Eukaryota; kingdom Metazoa; phylum Nematoda; class Chromadorea; order Rhabditida; family Rhabditidae; genus Poikilolaimus; species Poikilolaimus oxycercus. The sequence goes on along the minus strand of JAQIXL010000510.1, from coordinate 23,522 downwards.
TCCGAGCAAAACGCGGAACGCTGATGTCATCTGACAGCGCGTCGGGATTTAGTTCCTCCACTCCCAAATCCTGCGCATGAAGTCCTAGCAGGCACGAAAGCAAGATCACAATCTAGGCACACTGAAAAAGAGGTGAGGGTTCGACAGTACCTGGGTGGTCAGCATAACGAGTGACGAGAGATCCGACCAGTTTGTCTCTGGCGTCGGCCTTTATACTCACTGTTGCGTCACAAGCCAATAACATCGGATTTGCCGACGACATCGTGATCCTAGATAACGAGTCGGTTCCTCATCAAATGTTGTCGCAGCAATACACAACATCGGTGATACAAAGGATGAGTGAAAGCTTGAGAAACTATCTACCATGCGCCCTCAAGAAAGCAAACGCCATTCTCATGCCATCGGAGTCTAATTAGGATTGCCAAACCTTCCGTTTCTAGGTGCAAGAGCACCTTACTGGTACCTAGTTGACTGTAATCCCTCTGCTACGTGTGCCTCAGTGAACCGGGTTCATCGAGAGACTACATGGTCTTCATTTTCAAATATTTCTTCCTGCTTTTGAAACTAGTAATGAGAGCGAAATGAGAGCAAAAAAAGACTCAAGAGAAATAATATTTATTTGTTTTCGTTGAGAACTACTTGTCGACGGCAAGCTCGGGGAGGGCAAAGAGACGGCCGTCGGGCGTCTGGATGGTGGCGCCGCTATGAGGACGCCAGTAGACGGCGGCACCACGCTGGCGCCCCGACGGGCCGAGACCGCGCATCACGTCCAACCACGACGACGCAGGCCACGGACTGTAAGGTAGCAGCGATGCCACGAGGCCTGGATGGTCTTTCCTGCCTGACATAAAGCAAACCCGATCCGGCAACGGCAGTCACAGTAGAGACCACCTCGTAGGGGTATACGTAGAGGAGCGCCGAGGCGAGGCCGCCTAGCATTATCAAGCCTTTGAAACTTTTTGCTGTTTTGTTCTCCTGTAATAGGAGCCTTCTCAAAGCTTGTCATTTCACCTGAAGCTGTTGGTAAACGAGGAAGCGGTCGACGCTAAGGGTGATCAGGTCCGTAATCCAAATGAAGGCCAGACCACGAATGATACGCGGAGCAAGACCTACGAGTCTTCTCTACGTCAGCGAGGGCAAACCTTTGAAGAAGCCGCCGAGGCCCTCCTCAACGAGAATGAGGCGTATGGCGCGGAAAAGGCCCGTGTACTTCATCTCACCGCCTATCACCTGCGCCACCTACAAATAAGTTACATCCAGAAATCTCGCATGCGAATACCTGGCGAATTGATATGACAATGAAGGGATGCGTAATGGTTGTGGTCGCAATCGAGAGGACCTAAGCCCTCTTCGCAACGGATGAAACAAACCGAGTCCTTCAAGGACGTGCGAGCTGCCTGCATACAGGCAGTGAGATGCCCCGGATCGTCGTCGTCTTCAGACGACGGAGGCGACTCCGACGATCTAGAAAAACAACCTAATTTGCCACAGGTTTTCGTTTTACTCGCGGAGCATTTTCTTGAGGCCTTCGAGTGTGGCGACCTCGACGAAGCAGCGCGCGAGCTCTGTGAAGAAGCCCGTCCAGAGCACGCGAAAGCCGTGAACGCGCGCCAGTCCAAAAGCTAAATGGAACCGAATATACCTTTTCGGCCGGTCTAAGAGCTACCGTAAGAGAGATAGTTGCGTTTCCAAAGCAGCGGCCGACGACCGTAGAAGATGGAAGTGGCACGCTTGAGCGGGAAGGGCTCGTGGCCCAGCGAGATGAGCGTACGCACAACAACGAGTGGGCGGTTGAACAGCACCGAGCCAACGTGGGCTAAATGCAAGACCGCTATAGATGTAGTAGACATCACAAACCGATGAGGCCGTCGATCGGATCGTCGTAGCTGACGACCACCGGACGGACGAGCGCCATCGTAACAATGTGGTTAGTATGTTATGCAAAGTGCTCACGAAAATTCTGACCATCTTACAATTTTTTGGCATAAAGGATTACGCTGGATTTGGCGCTAAAGTATTTTCGAACAATCGTTTTATTTATGCAACTTAGAGTCAATGGAGTGCTGAAGCGTCCGGAGAGAAAATCATTCCATGAAAAACTGCACAAATGTCTTAAAATAAGAGCCTGCAACATGGAGTTGTACACCAACGCCTCAAAGCTAAATTACTCTCGTAAAATCCCTGTAGTTCTGGGAAAATGACGCATAGCTCTTGTCGCGTGGAAGAGCTGTTTCGAAATTCTTCGAGAAGCGAGCTAGCTAGTTCACACGCATTGGCTGAATTTTCGTCTAGGAGTTGCAATTTGGAAAACGACTTGAGCGTCTGCATAAATATTGCATACAACATGACAAGATCAATCATACCTTCGTCCAGCGCTCCCGCTCGGTGGCATTCTCCATATTTTGGAGACTCGCGATCAAATCCTCAAAAAATGACACCAATTTTTGGTAAAAGGCCGGTTGCTAAAGCGTCTGGTGATATTTAAACTAGTGACAAACGGTCTCCTGTGTTTGCCGTTTAAACTCGCCAAGATCTTCGATACCATCTATCTTCCAGCTTACGAAATGTGTGCACAGCATGCAGAGTTCATTTTCGGTAATCTGCTTCTGTCATCGCATGGATAAAATAAACTTACGCTCATGATGAACCTTTGAATAATTTGTGGAATGAAACCTAAAATTACTTGCAAAAAAAAGGTCCTCACCAATAATTTTCTTAACGTCATCGAATTGGAAAGAGTCGTCAAAGTCACATTTAACTGTCCTCTTAGCAAGAGCAACTTGTAGTAGCTTGAAAACTAAATTGAACAACTTTAAGGAAAAAACGGCTGGTGGAGCCTACGCAAAGCTAATGCCGCGTTATCGTCAGAATTGTATATCTTTATGGAAGACAGTTGGAACTTGTTATTTGTCGGAATGCGACAGGTTCCCAAAATTCGAACATAGCTAAACCAGCATCGCACATTGCGAGAAAGATTAATACCGTGCTGCGATGCGTGGAAAATATATCGTTTGTCGTCCTTTGTGCTGGCATTTTGCGTGAGTCGCAACACGCGTCCACACCTTGTCATCAGTGCTCGCCTGGTCGTATTATTTTTTCAAAATCTTCAAATAAGAACTCAAATAATACCTCGATAACATATCCGTACGAAACGTCCGATGGCGCGAAAGTGAGTGAAATGCTATTGATAAAATAATTTCCACTCAGCTAAAACTGTTAAACGTAATTCTCATTTTAACGAAAGATTGAAACACAACACAATATGCTCACTTGAACAACAATGCCGCGATCGCCTGTGCCATCGATATGCTGAAAAACAGTTTCTTCGTCGTCCGAGTCCTTGTCGCTGCTGTCGTTGTTTGTGTTTGTTAAAACGCTTCTAGCGCCCTCTCCAGAAATAATTTGAGCATGCAAAACAGGAGCAGCCAAATTCACTTCTTCGCCTGTAAGGGTTACCAGCTGCTATGGCAGTCTTACAAATTCCATGTTCCCGTCCTGAATTCACTTTCTTGTGGATTGTGTTAAGGATATCCTCAGCCGAAAAGAGGCCCGTTGGGCGAACCAACGAGATCAGCTCCACCAAAGAGAAGCTTTCGAGCCGAATTAAAGACAAGACGGCCTCCCGATCTACCCATCCGCTGTTAGATTCTAACCAGGCTTGCACCGCAAGCAGTTTGTCGACATGCGTTGGACCGACTGTCTCTTGTGTCAACAATATTTTCAAAGTTTCAAAAGGAATACGGAGAAAGGCCTGAAATCCTATAATCTTAATTTTAGAACTCACCGGACTAAGCAAAATCACCGAAATATTTTCATAAGAAAATTCTAGAATCGTGTCAGCAAGATTTGTCAGCTTGTAAAGCAACGCAGCATGCAAAACTGCGCAAGCGTCTTCTACACCAAAATGTCCCTAAACACGAAGTTCTCGATAAACAGTCTGTATAATAAACCTTTAGGTGCTCAGCGATGGCAGCTTTAAGGTCAGGAAAGAGAAATTTGTCCGTCAATCTTAAAAAGTCGAGCAGGACTGCCGTTGGATGCTCTAGCGAATAATCACCAGTGTAAATGTATCTGTGAATTGTTGAAAGGCTTAGCCCTACTAACTTGAACAGAATTCTGAATGCTGCAACGGGAGCATCTGGAATCTCGATCTCTGACTCTCGCCCTTCCTTCATATCGTTAAATAGCAAATGTCTAAGTTCAGAAAATAAATTGGCACATGCTTGCTTACTTGAAATAATCGCTTCGTGCCGCGAGGATTTGCCGATGTGAGAGAAAGCGTTCGCCTTCTACTAACAGTGTGATGTCCGAGTGCTCGGAGTTGAGATACATCGACGAAAGCTGGGTCAAAAGAACCGAGATATGGTGGGCCTTTTCGTGGACGTCTTATATTAAAACGTCGAAGCAAAGGAAAGCAGTCACTAACTTGAGGGTTCCATTGACTGGAGGATTCAGGCGCGCACGCAAGGCTGACAGTGAGTGGACTGATAAGAGAAACGAGTGTCACGCTATGTCGCGACGAGCGCGACCTCCCATTAGGCTGTGTCATACTATTATGACGAATCATGTCGATTGTCATGCTTCTTCACTGTCTGGTTGAAAGGGGAAAGAGAGTGGCGCGACTCTGCCGCTGCCTCGTAATAAATGTTGTCTACCACCGAGCCTTCCGTGTGCGACACGCTATGAACTAGAAACATACTCCATCCCAAATGCACGAAGCTGTTTTGGGGGAAGCGCTCAAAGCGCGAGTCCTCATTGGCCAATTAGCCTCAGGCTTCTGCTTTAGTCTGGCAATTCTATGGGTCATGTACACATGCGTTGAGAGAATTGATAAAAAATTCCGCTTTATCAAATTGTATTTCGTTCAGTAAAAACAACGGACAAAACGAGAGCAGATCAAAACTTGGGAGCTTGAACGAGAGACGTTTTAGACAATAAACTCTGTAATTGACGTCTTGGAAGAACCAATAGTTGCCGCGTAATGCTGCTGTTGTCGGTGGACTGAAGAGCTGCCATAACCGAAGCAAGCGAGAGCAGCACAACATTTCATGGCATATTCAAGAAGTAAGAAAGAAAGAAATCGAAACATCAGTATACATACACAGAGTAGAATTGATTGGAGCTCTAAAACTGAAAGAGATATCTTGGAGCCAATTGCGGCTAAAAAGGGATGAATTTAGATGGCTACAAGGGCATGACTAGTGTGTTTTGGACGTTCCTTTTCCTTCAGGACATTTTTATGTTGGTGGTGAAGCACGAAATCTAGCCGCCTGCTTGAATTGGTTGAGTCACAGTTTGAGAGATGGACTTTTGCAATATGACACAAACGGAAGACGTGAAAAAAATTAGTGAGAAAGAGCGCTAAAGAGCGTGCACAGAAAATACTTGCAAAATAATCGTTTCGGTGGTTGTCTTCAGATCTAAAAACGAATCGCGTTCTTACAAGTTTTCTCTACATTCACAACAGCCTATTGTAAAGTTGAACACTGGGAAGAAAAAGGGGAAATTTCGGGATTTTCTGTCATGTGCCACTATGCTTGAAAAGACTCTGTTTTCGACCGAATACGACTTCTCTGAATGAAAAACAATAGTTAGATTCACAAAATTTCACAAATCATAAGAAGCATCAAGGAAGAGTTGGAGAGATTGCGAGAAGAAGTGTTGAGGAAACAAACCGAGTATGCCTTAAAATTTGCTAAAATTAAAAAAAAAACGAAAACGAGACATTTCAACAGAGGATGAGAGGGAGTGCGGAGTGTGAATCCAGTTTGAACGTGCGCGGCTAGAAATTTCTGAAGAGGTGCAGAGAAGGACGTGCCTCCTCTCTCGATTAAAGCCATATCAAAACCAGAGATGGAAAAAGAGTGAGAAGAAAAAAGATGAGTGCACTAGAATTGGATGTATAGAAACGCACAAAGATATTTAATTAGTGACTAATTGGGGGAGAGTCTTCGAATCGAAAAAAGAACCACAATTTCGGAGCCTCACACAGAGCAGAGCAACAAATTGGCAAGCAAATCGAACGCGTTGCGCTTTGAGTGAAAACCCGCGCATGGCCACTGCGACGGTCGCCCCCCTCAACTGACGGACTTGGAGAGAGACTGAAGAGAGGAAAGGGGAACAAGGAGTACACGGGGACAGAACACTCGATATGAACGAGAGGGGGAGAAGAAAAAGAAGAAAAGCAACAAGAGGCGCCTAGACGCTACTCTCCGCACCAAATCTGTCAACGAGAGCATTTTATGGGGCAGAGAGGCCACATATGAGAAAGAGCAAAAGATGGCGGGGGAGGGAAGGAGATCAACTGGACAATGGTCGAGTTCCCATTGAAGCAGCACGGGCCGGAAGGTTTGCAGTTGAGTGCGGCGCTGCGGGTGAGGTAGCACCGGCTGAGCGAGCACCGGCGGCGGATCGCGATTCCGCGACTAGACTCAACTCGTGCAGCGACTTGGTCGTCTTCGTGTCGGCCATCGAACCGCCCGACGTCTCGCCGTTCGTATGGTGTGACTGAAACTTTATTCAGTGAGCAATCTGGTGCAGCATTTCTCTTTGAAAAAGCATTCAAGAAATCTGGAAACGTCGCATACCGAAGAGAAAGAAAGAGTAGCTGTCTTCTAAGAGGAGAAGGAGAAGGAAGCAGTGAAGGCTGTGAAGAAGAAGGAGGACAGAGCTGTGGACAGTTGAGCCCTCGTCGTGCTTGTTTCTCTCAGAGATGTGCAGAGACGTCATGTCTGCAGAGAGAGCAAGAAAATGGCGAATTTCTCGATTCATTCTCATTCATCGTGCAGCATCTCAAGTGTGTGCAACGTAGAATTTGAAAGCATTCGAAGGAGAAGAAGAGGTGAAGTGCATTGAGACGTAACGAAGATGCTACCTTCTTCTTGAAGAGGCGTGCAAAGAAGCCGGGTTTCGAGCCGCTGCCACCATGCACGTGGTTTGCATCACTTCCTCCGGCGCCCTCAGGCCGCAGGTCCGGCACCAGCTGGCCCTCCTTTTCGAACACGTTCAGTTCGGCAAAGCATTCGGTCTCAATCATCTAGGAGAAAGACTTGCGAAGCGTTTTCAAGTCACCTCATTCTGCCAGGGAATCGAGACACAACCCGTGTTGAACTTTCCGTAGAACTGCGAATCGCTGGCATCGAGACGGACTCCCTTCACCGTGCTGAATTGTTCGATGTCCAGCACGTCCTTGGCGTAGACGGCCCGTGGGTCGGGGCAGAACGGTGGAGTTAGCTGAAATCCACTCTCCTTTCCTCCGCTTCGGGTTTCGTAATCTTGTTTCCTTTTTTGTCGTTCCCCGGCCCAAGGCTAAAGGAATGAAAGGGCCTAGTTGGTATGTCATCGGGCGATGCGAACACCAAAGACAAATGCCGTCCCCGTCGGTTTGATTGAATTCCTACGTCAGGCCGACAATCAGACGCGTCGCCTTTCAGCGAACGTTGGGAAGAATCAGAATCCAGTCAAGCATAATTCCATTCAATTCCATAGGAGACCGACCTTTCCGGCCTCCATCTTCTTCCACGGCACCGGCTCGCGTCCCGTGTTCGGATCGCCTTGTGCGAAGAATGGGTGAGCCTTCATCTCGTCGGCGCCATCCTCGGGTCGTCCAACTCGCCGACATCCAAGTCGAAAGCCTGGCTCCTTGTGCAGCAGACCCCTGAAATTGACTCCACATTGCTCATCCTGAAGAATCTTCTTCTTTTCCTTCTTTTCAACACCCCTCAAAGTGGAGGGAGGGGGATGGAAGAGATATTCGATGCCTTTTCTAAACGGGACGAGCGGGAAGGCTCTGGCGAAAAGAATTTCCAACTGCGGACGGAAGCTAAACATCCGCCGCCTGCGGCGTCGAGAGACGACCCCCGAAGAAGAAGAAATTGTCCTCCTCTCCCCCACACACCCAGAGGGGCAAGCTGAAGGCGCGTCTCCATGCGTAATTCCGAACCCCCGTCGCCTTTCTCTCCCTCTTTCTCTTCATGCTTGCAAGCAAACAGAAGCTTGCAACTTTCATGGACATCCGCACGCTTTTAGACGAAGACAGACTTCATGAAAGGGTGGCAAACATGAAAGGGTGGTGGAGGTGGCAAAGAATATGAGTTCCCAGAAGTCTCTTTATGAAGACGGATCAACCCACACAGACACTTCGTGAACCAAGAAAAGAATAGCATAGAGAAACACGAACCTGCAAAGTGTTCGTGCCGCCTCGCTGAACTTGTCCGAGTACTTCTCCTGATCCTCCTTCACTCGTCTTTCCACTTCTTCTCGCTTCACCTTCTCTTTTCTTTGCCGAAACGGCGCCTGCAAGTAGAGGAGGGTGGATGTCCCAGAGATTTCCCTTCTCTGTCCTTCTTCTTCTCCTCTGATGTGAACTCGCCCCCGTCGTCGCCCCTTCAGCGCGCGTACTTGCATATTCATGGCACAGCTTCGTTGCTTCCGAATCTCCGCCGACGGCTACGCGAGGCGGCAGCCTGCCCCCGTGTACCACAAACCCGTGCGTGCGAATTGCTCGAAATAGCCGAGGCGTGGAGGCGCGCGAGGGAAGCGAAGTGCCCCGTATTGGAAGCGCATACCGCCTCGGCGTTGCCTCGACCTTTCTACGTTAATTATGTACGACCGGGTCTCGATCGAGCTGCTGGCGGCCGCAGTTCCGCTTAGTGTGAAAAATGCAGATGCTTAGGGAAGGCTACAACGGGTTGATCAGTGCTTATGGATGCTCCATAAGCGTTATGAGAAGAATGCTTCAGCGCCGTTCAGTATTTTCAGGAATAGGAAGTCCCCGGGATTGATGACACTCAGGGAAACACTTCCCTCTCCTCCTCCTCCTCGTCCCCCTCTTAGCGACGACGAAGAAAATTGGTCCTTCGAAATTATGAGAGCTCGCGCAAGCGACGACGACGCCACTATCGGCGAGCATTACACATCCCCCTCTCCCTTCGCTCATTGGAGCGCCCCGTGTAAGTCGCCACTTCTCACTAACCAAAGCGAGAAGGGACACCCTCTTCAGGGAGAGGATCGAAAAGCGCTGCTGTACACCAAAAGAGACACAAAAACGAAGACTCACCTTGCCCTCAATCATCTCGTAGATGAGACAGCCGACGCCCCACCAATCGACGCCGTACGAATACCGCTCGTTCTTCACGATCTCCGGCGCCATGTAGCCGACGGTGCCCACTCGTCCCTTGATCGGCTCATTGTCTTTCAGCTCGACGGCCAAGCCAAGATCCGAGATTCGAACGTGACCTAAAACGCCACATCGTGAGAATTTCCGATGTTTTCATCTCATGTAGCTTTTCGCAATGATCGCATTTTCCACATTTTACGATTCCGCACGCCTCTCGTGCCTGATGCGGTTACGCCTTAGGAAGTGAAATCGGATGGCCTCGCGCCGCGGAAGGCCATTTGATGAAGACGCGATGAACTAGAGAGTGTTTGTGGTCTGCTTCCACTCTCAACGAGAGAAGAAGGCGGCACGCGGAGGAGGAGGAGGAACCAAACATCCCCGGCACCCGCTCGCTTCTTCTTGTTTTGGACTCCTCTTCAGTGACGCACTCTCTCCTCGTTCCGGTGCCGACGACCACCACCGCCGTTCAACTCTAGATGTCCCCGGGGGCAACTTCGACGTCGCATATGAGACGCTCTTCTGTGAAAGCGACGCGACTCTCCTACTTGGTATTCTTAGAAGAGCATTCTGAGTTTTCCCGGAAACAATCCATTTCTTCGTCAAGTCAGAAAAGAAGTTGTTGAATAGGCCTGGAATTGCATCCAAAACAAGCTCGAGTGATTCGGTTATCTTTTCGAGATCTCGCGGCAACACTCCGGCTTTTTGCATTCAACGGATTCTGCGTGGCTTGCGCGGGGTGAGCAGCGAATGACGCGACTCAGCAGACGAGAGAGAAGAGAAAGAGAAGCAACATTAGCGTGCGAGAGCACAAGCCCACAATCTGATTACGCCGCGCCACGGGGGGATCGACCGCCGTCGAATCGACGAGGAAAGACAGAAGCTTCATCCCCTGTGAGACGCCTCAATTTAGGGTCTAGACATTGTGACGCTTTGGTGAATTCTGTGAAGGAATAAAGATAAATCGTCTCAAAGAGCCATTGTACAAATCTTGTGGTTAGGAAGGAAGGAGGCATTACTGACCGAAATCATCAAGGAGGATATTCTCCGGCTTGAGATCCCGATATAAGATGTGCTCTTTGTGCAGATGCTGGAGGCCGAGAGTGATCTCAGCTGCATAGAACTGTACTCGCTTCTCCTCGAAGCCACCGGGCATCAGGTTGTAGAGGTGAAACTTCAGATCACCTGCAAGTTTCATTCTCTTTCATTCATTTTTTGATCTTGAAAGTAAGAAGAATGTGTTCTCGCTATGGAGCAAGTTTAGCGAAGCACGCGTTTACTCTTCTCACTCTTGGAAATGTTTAGGCAAGCGACGAACCTCCGTTCATTAACGTGAGCACGAGGCAGAGCGCGTCCTTCGTCTCGTACGCATAGGCTAGACTCACCTAAACGACGCCACTTTAGTCGAACGCACTTTTACTTTCCAATCAAAAGGCTGAAAAAGCGTAAAGAACGAACCACAAAGGGAGAATTGATCTTTTGAAGGATCTGCTTCTCGTTGAGGCTCAGCGTCTCGGCATGCCGCTTCTTGACCCGTTTCTTTTCTAGCTTTTTCAGTGCATACATCTTTCCAGAAGCTCGGACCTGAAGACGCGAAAAACAATGCATTGCTAATGGAAATACGAAAGAAAGAAATAAGCCGTCACTAACCTGACAGGCACAAACTTCGCCGAAGCCACCCTTGCCGAGAACCCGGTAGAGGCGAAAGGTGTGCTTGTCGATGGGTCGCTTCTCCAGCCACTTCCATTGTAGATACCGATAGAAGTAGTTGGTATCGAGGAATTGCTTGAAGGGAGCGTCAGCCAGGAAAGACCTCACTTGCCTGAAAGAGACTCTCATGTTACTGACTTTTTTCTTTCTTTGAGGTCATTCCCGACCTTTCGCCGGCAGACATTAACGATAATGGCAGCGTCTGCTCGATGGGCAATAGAAAAACGTTATTCATGAATTCTGTCGCACGTATTTAGTCGGGCTAGTTCCCCCTTTTTTCTATTCCGAAAAAAGTGTTTACGTTGCTTTCTTGCACATGCGTTTCTCGTGTGGTGGTGCGCGATTTGCATGCAACGGCAGAAGGGACGAGGACGGTGAAGAAAAATTGTTTGCGGATGAGAAATTTGTGGCCAGCAGCCCAATAAGGTCTTCCTGCCGCCTTTCCTCCTTCGCCTCCTCCTCCCTCCCCGTCCACCCTCTTGCCCGGTCGGTCGCGCGTAATCTCGTTTCGCTCCTCTCGCCGGGCAAGATGGCACGAATCGCCTCTTCATCGGTTCTTTCGTTCCTTCGAAGGTCTTTCTTTTTCCAATGGACGAGAGAAAGATGAGGAAACCATGTTGGTGGAAAACAGATACTAGTTAGAAATTCTTCCCTCACCCATCTCTTCTTCTCAAAGATTCACGTGCTAAGAACGCAGTAAAGGGGGCAAAAGATTAACGAGGAGTGGAGAAGGAGGACGAATGCGAAATGGACTTACTTGTAAGCCGGGGCAAAGACGTCGCTCTGCGGCTCGCCGGCTTTCGAGTTCACCTCGGCCTCTTTCAGCAACGTGGCAATATCCTCCTCGGACAGAAAGGCGAACCACTGCGACTCCTCAGTTGAAGACTGTAAATGCTTCGTTTAGAATCATGATTGTTTGCATCTTCTTGTTCAAAAGCTCTTTCATCACGTGTCCCTTGAGATATCGAGCAGTTTCAAGTGTCTCCCCCCTTCGCTCTCCTCGACCGCCCCTCTTAATCAGATGCAAGAATTTATGGAAGAGCGCCGGGCAATTTATAGCCCAGACGAGGAAAACGCTGAGTCGATTAACCCACACATGGGCGGCGGTGGCCGGACGACCTCTGGTGGAATCGTCGTCGCCTCCTCAGAAGAGCTACATTCACACAAGCGACACATTACTCAGTTCGTCCACTTCTCTTCTCGCCTACTCCTCGCCCTCCCTTCTCTCACTGACGTGTTGCATAAAGAAGGCGAGGACCAGCGCGTGTGAGAGCGCGGCGTCGGCGTCGAAGGAGCCTCAACTAATTGCTCGGGAATTTTCTAGCCTCCGGGCGGAGGCCCCCCGTTTCACCCCCTCTTCCCCGCTCCTCACTCAGAGCTTCTCTTCACTCAACTTGTGGTCTCTTGTTTGTGGGCTCCGGGTGAACGAGGCGAGAGAGAGAGGAAGACAGAGATAAAACTCGGGCCGGACGTGGGCAACTATTTTCGAACCTCAAAGCTCGAGGCCCTCAGGGTCACATGTCGTGTCTTGCAGACACACGGGATGGAGGGCGCCGGCGCTTCGACCGCCGGCTTTCGAGCATACATAAATCGCCCCCTCTGGCTGCCGTGGGTCCCCCGTTACCTCGGACCATGCCTCTCCAAGAAACACAACAAAACAAAGAAGGAGCCTGAAAGTCCCTTGAGGGTCCACCCACACGGAGCGCCTCTCCATGATTGGCCTCCTCTCCTAGAGTGCGAGGTGCGATGCAGCAGTGGCTAGCCCGCCAAAGGCGACAACAAGCCCGTCCCGAAAGAGTGCGGCGATCCGAGAAAATCGTTGGCGCCAGCGGCGAATGTGTCTTCTTTGAAGCGCGCGAGGGAAGCCGAGGGTTGTGCATGAGGTGGCGAGGATTGGAGCCCCCGGCGAGAGAGGAGAGAGACGCCCGCTGGCCTACGCCGCACACACAGCCACACACGTCCATGAAGCCAATGACTGCCGGAGGGCGCCTCGCTTGCCCCGTTTGAAACTTGCATGTCGACCCGTTCGATCCCCACTTTCCTCAGTATAGCGGCTATCCCTCTTTCTGTTCTCCCAACTGCCGTCTGTTGCGTCGTCGTCGACGCAGCTAACGATCATCGACGCTAGCCGCCGGCTCCTTTCGCATGCAAGCAAAAATGTAAGACGAAGGAGAGGCTCGACGAAGAGGGAAGAAGAGCGTCTCGCGTCGGGACGCCGATGTGGTTAGCCCAAACAACGCGGAACGCTTGCTTCGCTTCTCGGAGGGAAGAGAGCGACGCGGATTTGCATTGCGCGGACGAGGGAGCAAAGCCAAGGACACCAAGAGAGCCCCTCGCACGACGCCGGGAGGAAAGCGGAGGCGACAAGCAGCACTAATTACTGTGTTCTCGACGCTGAGAAGAATTCTCACCGAAGGGGTCTCTTGACTTGGCGCGAGGTGGCCGCCGATTGCTGCCGCTGTTGCCCTTCGCAGCTCGCTGTCGTCGTCCGACATATCGTACTCCTCCACCTGGAACTCGACACGTCTTTTACCTTGAAGACAGGTGAAATCTGCGAAAGAAACGAAGGATAGGAAGTGCACCCCACCCGTTTCCCCTGCACCTGCACACAGACTGTACTACGGACCTTATTGAGAAAGATGCACGCCTGTCGGTATTGCGAGTTGCTGTCGCAGAACTGCTGGAAGAGGAGCTTGCCGATCGGCTGCTTCTCCACGACGTAGCCATAACTGAAATAAAGAGTATTTCATGTTTTTATTTTGAAACTGCTTCCGGTTTCGCACTACGAGACGGTTTCGGTCTCAGTTTCTATTGCTGGTCGCGGTGTGGCCGAGGCGATGCAAAAAGAAGGGCGTCCAATTAGAGAGTGGGCACCCGCTGCCGCGACGGCGGCGACGGAGGCCGAGGCACGCGCCCGTGACTGCGTTCCACCCCTTCCCTCCTTCCTTGCTGGGGGCTTCGGGGTCCGACGAGAGGAAGAAGCGACAGCGCTTGATGAACTCGCTCACGGGATGGAGAATTACTCTCGCGCCTCCCTTTTCGCTGCCCCACACTCACACTTTTTGCCTGCCCAGCGGCACTCGTCCGCCCCGGATGTGCCCGCCATCATGACCGGGAAGCCCGCGCGGATGATAGATTTCCATGCGAGGAGGAACATTTTGGCGAAGACGAGAGGGAGGGTGGACGTTTTTAGGTCCAACGCGCTGAGAGAAGAAGTCGTCAGCGTGTAAATGGTGCGACACGCAATGGGACGAGCGGCCACTGGACCGAGGCGGACGGAGATCGACTCAAGCTGTTGCCCTTGGCGATTACAACGTGGCCGAGCGCGGCTTTTGTAATCGAAACGTCGAAGAACGGCGTTGAAGGCGCTGAGGCGAAAGAGAGAAGCGAGGGCGGAAAGAGCGGGGGACAGGTGCTAGTCCCTCGGGGTGAGAGAAGGCGACACACGGCTATGCAAGAAGGACTCACTTGATATCCAGCTCGTTGCGAAGGTAGAGGCACTCGCTGTAATGCGGAAACTGCAGGTAGTTCTTCCACTTCTTGCTTTTGCCCTTCTTTTGGCCGCCGCCTGCAAAGAGAAGCAACTCAGTTCTCGCCATATAAATGCCCCTCATCTATCATGATGCCTATGAGGAGAAGAGAAGGAGGAAGCTAGTAATTGACTGGTTGGTTGGAAGGCCGTGTGCAATGGCGGCGTGGCGCCACCCCGGGGGCGAGAGGCGAGCGAGAATCTCCGGATTAAGCGGGGCGCGACGCGCACAGCGTACACGAAAGAGCGCGCCATGTGCGGCCGGCCAGCCTGGCCTCTTCCTCTGCCAATTACAGGGACGATGTCGTTGCTCTTCTTCTTCCGTCACAAAGAGCGAAACCGCCTTCAAGAGGGAAGGGCAATTGGCCGTGAGTCTCGCGCCTCGACTCCCCCGTTTCCGGAGGAGCCGACGAGGGATGCAACTTTACAACAGTTTTCACAAGTGGCAGAATGAAGGATAAAGGTTAACGGAAGAGAGCAGAACTCACTCTCTCGGGCCTTGATGTAGACGGTGTTCGCTACAATGTTCTCGATCTCCATGCCCGCCGCCTCTCAATCATATGTGAGACATGGCTACGCTTGCATGTCGTCGCGATCCAATGGGGCGCCTTCTTCAATGAAAGCAGAAGCAGGCAGAAGGGAGAGAAGAGAAGAGGGGGCACGGGGGCCCGTGGACAAGCCGGGGGCGCGCTCCGACACACGAGGGAAGGCTGACGACGGTGGGTGGTCAGCGGGCGTCCGTGCGGCGGAGCGTGGACAGCGGAGACACGGCCGGGCACGCCGTGAGAGCTGACTGCCGACCAGAGGCTGAGGCGGTCTCGCCCGGCCCTCTTTCCCTTGCTCCACCGAACTCTGTCCCTCTCGCGCGCGCCTCGCTGCGCGCTGTCTCGTCGTGCTCTCTGCGTCTCGCCTTTCTCCGAACATCAATTCTTCCTCGAGGCGCACTCTAGCGTCGTGCCGCGCACTCTCTCGTCGGGCGGCGAGCTGCCGGCGATTGTCGTGGCGCCTTGAGGGGCTGGGTGTGTGGAAAGTGTGTGGGGCGGCGAAGGGGCGCGCGCCAGATTCGGCAGCTGACCGCTCCTTCCGCCCTCTGGGCTAACCCGCCACATGTCCGGTGGCAATGTTCGCGAGTTCAATGCCACTCATATCCACTCAACGGCCTCGCCACCTCTCTTGATCGATTAGCCGACCATGTTCTTCTGGTGATTTTCGCGACGAGAAGGCCAATAAGAGGGGAATGTGTTATGGCGTTTGCCACGGGATTAGCGTTGAGGGCTTGTTATTATTTCTATTCTGCCTGTCAACGACGCGACGTACACACGAGTCCTTGATGATTCATGAATTGCGCGCGTGGTTCACACCGGGCTTCCTCCCCCTTGTGACATCGAGTGAAGAGAAGAGAGCAGCTGTAGGTGAGGAGGCAGTCGGGAGGCGGTCGGAGACGCGCCACAGCCGACGACACGACGATGGCCGGTCGAGTGCAATTCCGTCTCAGCACGGCGCACACGACGGCCAAGCCGGAGATCTGCCGCGAGTTCGTCAACCTAACCAAGGACTACGTCTTCGAGCATGAGGTTCGACTCACATTTGAAGGTACGCCTTTGACTTCACTTGCTTTAATTTGAAAATCAGAGTACGCGCCTATTCTCAAGGTTGCAAGCGTTTCTTCACCCGCTTGTTCTTTTCTATTCTTTTCCCAGACGCTGAGTCACGGACAGTCATACTAGTCAGACATTTATAACATCGACATAGCTCATCTGTATTCGCTACCCTTCCATCTTTCATAGTCCTGCTGACGTTGAAGGCACTTTTGCTTTCTCGTTCAACCCCCTTCCATGGAGAGTCCATGCGGACTAGGTGGGACGTGAAAAAGCAATATTCCGGCGATTATGAGTGACGCGAAGGAGGCGCGACGACGGGAACTCTGTCTATTTTCGATTTTCACTTTCTGCTTTCTGTTTCCATTCCACTATTCATCACATGGATATGGATGCGCATACGATTCCCATCCCCTTTGAAGGCCGGGGACGAAATTCAAGCGGGTGACGAGAATCGGTGGTGCGGCTCGCGCTTGGAAGTGGGCGCTCCGACGATGAAATTGGAGTCGGCTGGCGGAATGAACTAGTAGTCCTTCCTTCTTGCAGAGCTGGACACCTCACCGATGGAGGGCTACGCCTTCTCCGCCTCCGAGTTGGAGTTTTGGAAACTCGTCGCCGTCCTCGTCGAGCTCTCACGTCGCTTCGACAAGCTCCTCTTCTGGTGCGCGACAAAACTAATCGGTGGCCCCCTCGATTTATTTATAGTCGTGTGTCCGGCAGCCTCCTCGGGGGCAAAAGAAAAGCGAAACGAATGTTCCTTTGGGGTCGCAGACACGGGGCGGGGAAGAAGGGGACGAGGAAGAGGAGAGAGAGGAAGAGAGAGGGCGAAACGATGCCCCCACAGCAGCGTCGGAATTGTGACTGGCTTTTCAGGCTGGGAGTCGATAGCGAGGAGGCGAATCCGCTTTACAAGCAGCTGCGTCGCGAGGACGTCCTCCCCGACCACGCCACCTTCCACGACGCCCAGAGAGCGGTTCGTCTTCCTCTCTCACTTCCGCTCTCACAATGCGACAATGCGCGCCTCCACCCTCTCGTGCTAATAGAGCACGACACACATACTTCACTACATCATTGCAAGTTTGGCGAAGAACGAGCGAAGAGAGAACTTTGGTGCTCATTGTGCGTGGGATAACTCGGTTCTTCTTCACTGCTTGCATATCTGCCGGGGTTCTTTGAACGAAAAGAAAAATCTCTGCTCTTCTCTCCGAGCTTCTGAGAAAAATACGTTGCTTGAGACGTATCGGGTCAGAGATATCCGAGGGCGATAAAACGAGAGAGAGCCGAGGGAAGCAAGAGGCCCGACGGGCATGAACGACGTGTCTTGCGTGCCTCCTCCTCGATCCTCATGAGAGTCGACATTTGTGACGACGCTAGACGAGAAGAAGGGGGTGGAGGAGGAGAGGCTGGTCGGCCAGATTTTCATGTGCCTCAACACCGGCATCATCGCGTGATAGAACCGGACCCACTGATCTGTGGTCCCACGCAGTTCTTAATGCACGCGGGGAACACACAGCAAGACTGATCGTGAGTGTGAGGGAAGAGGAAAAGATGCGAATCTTATGTTAGAACCTTTCGCGGAATGCTTTCAGCTGTTCGGCTATGGCGGCGGACTCGTCTGGGTGCCGTCACAAGAGGACTTTAACACTCACGTCGATTCGGTGCACAGTCACAAGAAAACGTCAAAGGACACAATTCTATCAGAAGTGTTGCAGCAATGTCTCCAGGTGCGTCAATGCGTACTTATGAAACACTCGTCATTTTCAGCGAGCGCAAGCGTTAGAATTCGGAATGCATCGAATTGGAGCGAACCTGCCCGCGTCGCTGGCTTTTATTGCCGAGCGTCGACCTGATCTCCTCGCCCACGCGGTTCACACGCTCGGCGAGACGCCATCACGTGTCCTTGAGGTTAGTGTCAGCAAAAGGATCTTCTAATGTTCACGAACAGGAACTCGATGACGAGGTGGAGGCGGGCGAGCGCGTAATGGTCCACGTACGCTTGAACAGTCGCGACTGGAACTCGGCGACGGAGCTAGCTGACATCGAGAGCCCGACAGACATCGTTTCTCATCGACTCGCCGTCGCCCTCCTCGCCCACAATCGCCATGTCACTGCCGCCTCGGCGACCAACGGGCACGCAGTAGAGGGTCTCAGCGAGCTGCAGGAGCGGATGCTGCACGGCACTGTGAGCGACACCACAGTAACTAATTTCGTTCTCTGTGACTACCCTCTATGGCCTCTTTATTGATGTTCTCGTTTGCAGCAAGGAAATCCCTTTGAGCGGGTCCACATCGAGAGTCTCCTGTTTGCGCTTTCGGGATGTGCCCAGAGTCGACGTCACGCGTGGAGTCGAGCTGTCGCGACGTTGCCCGTCGACCACATCACGCAATGCAAGCGGATCTTCCAAGGTATTAGACACGGCAATCAACAGCGAGTGCCCTGCTTTTCTTCAGACGGAGTCTCAAACACGGACAGTTGCTCGGGCGACGACGAAGCCACACCGCCGACTCGACGCTCGAAGCGCGGCCGTCGCCGCAAGCGCGTCCTTGCCGCTCCGAAGAACAGCGCCGCGTATGTTTCTCATTCCATTTTCATGATTTTTCTTTTGTTCCAGGCTGCCCGCCATCGACTCAACACCCGATGAGGAACAGCAAGGCTTCCCGACCAATGCGTTAGGGCTCTTCGAACGTCAGCTCAACGGGGAGGAACCTCTTCATTCATCGGAGGGCGACGAGCTGGGAGGCGATGAGCCGAACAGCATGTACTCGTTGCTGCCCTCACAACGAAAGAAGAAGGGCAAGCACACCCGAGCGCGTCGAGCGGCGGCGGCCGTCACAGCCCGACCAGCGGCCGCGAACACCAAAGCCGACGGGGAAGTGGCACGTGAAATTGTAAGTTCACGTTCGCTCTCCCATCAACGTCACTCTTTCTCTTCCAGGGTTCTCACAACGGCGCGGATGAAGCTTCGGACGGCAATGACGCCTTCGACATGGGAACCATCATCGACGGCGCACCACCTCTCGCCACGGTCGACGACTTCGACCTCTAGACATCTTTTCACCTTTTCATCTTTATTTGTGGAGATTGAACTTCCAAGTCTCCGATAGCTTCAAGCCTTATTTGTTCTGTTTCTTCTTCAACGGTCCTTACGCTGAGTATTCCTCTCCCGCATTCATTCAACTCTTTAATCTTCAGAAACTCACGCCTCAAAAAACTCAACCGGCATCCATCTTCAAATCGTGTGTCATCCCGTATTTCTGTTTACAAATTTGATTCCGCTCAGAATTTCCCCAAAACAACTTTTAGCCCCGCGATCTGAAAGCCTCTAGACGATGTTCGGCATTCAAGATTAAGTCTGTATTTTCTCTGTTTTCCCCTTCTAAAGGTGCTAATAGCGTTGAGAGCTTTAATAATCGAAAACAGTTTCTGAGGTGGCACTTTTCTGCCTCTCAGTCGTTTCCATGACAGCTAAGAATTACGCTTTCTGCTAAATCGCCTGCGAGTCCTTTATCTCTTTCTTTCTCTCCGTCTCTAACCGAGTGCTACTAAGTGTTATTTGTGTTGCCTTATGTGTTGCTGTCGCTACCACTTTGCTGTGTCCGACTGGCTTTTGTGGGTTTGCACCCTGGACGGAGCTCTATGGTCACGAAGGAGGGACGATGTGGCTACAGTATTCTGGGCGTCGTCCAGAATGACATCTGAGAGGTGACCAAGAAGAGTCCGCTCCAGAGTGCACACCTTGCATACCTCCACCACCTCGTTCGTCATGCGTGCAGTGAATGTCACGTTGACTTTCCTTCTTCCTTTCTCCTTCTCCTCCTTCACATCCATTCTTTCACATAAAAGAGTGTTGTGTAATGTTGTTGAATGTGTTCTTCCCCGAGGCGTCCCTTGCCAGCCCTCTCCGAGCCTTTCACCTTCCACCAAATGAGTGCCATGCTTTCAAGATAACAAACACACAGAACAAGCATTGTCCCTGACCAGAAAGTGGCTCTTAGGTCACTTTTGATCCTCCTTTTGAAAAGAGCATTGCCGCTCGCTTTTCGAATTTCTTCTTGAATCCAGACTCTGCCAATGCCTCTTGACGGTTTGCCTAAGCTAAAGACGTTGACTAAGCAATCCAAAGCCTCCAAGTCCCTCTTTCCACTACGGTGCCGCTTCTCTCTCCCCATTGACACGAGTGCTTTCTTCAAGAGCTTTTTTTGGTTCTCCACGCAATCTCCTTGCTGTTTTCTTCCCATCCCAGTTCGCTCTCTCGTCCACGCCATCCTTCGCATAAGCAAGCCGCCTTTTCACATGAGCATGTCCTTGTTTCTCCTGCCTCTCGTTGAATTCCTTGCACGAACCATGAATCCACTCCCACCCGAATGCGTGTGTTGTAGTCTACGTGTGCAGTCGCTTCCGTATTTCCTTGGTCATTCGCTCTAATCTCCCGATTTCACGAGTGTAGCCCGAACTGATTAATACATTTCTTAAATGAAAATAAAGATTAGTCGAATGTGGATTGAATGGAGCAAGAACAGAGCCTTCGCACTGAAAGGTAATTGCTTCGAAAGAGCATGTCGTTGGGATTGCATTCTTGTTGTAGTATTGGTTCCGTTGCAGTTTGGTTTCATTTCCAAAGGATCGATAAGAGTTGTCAGCATTCCTATTGTTCATGCAATCGTGGTTGCCTAATTGCGCTAATGGACTCAGTTGTGCGCTTTGAAATCAAGCAGCGCTTTACAACATTAAAAACAGTATTCGATCTAACGCTCAGGGCGGCGAATTAGTAGCCACAGTTCTTATTCCTCTAGGTCGTGATTGCTCCTTGTGTGCCACTTTTCACGTCGCTAAAACTTCCCAAATCTTCAATCTATAGAAGGTTACCGGAGAACCTTGATATTTACGATCTGTTCTGGGTGTCCGTAGTCTGAGAGGTTACCGTCGGTCACGACCGTACATAATCGACTTTGCGTCTTCATGTTATCCAGAAGTGTCGTCAATTGCCGACGATAAGGATTCAGCGACACGTGGCATACCTCGTTCTGAACTCGGTTTGAGTATTTGCTAGGGTTGGGTTTCGGGTTCCAAAAGTCGGGTTTTTCGGGTTTCGGGTTTTTCGGGTTTCGGGTTTTTCGGGTTTTCCGGAGAGTCGGGTTTTTCGGGTTTCGGGTTTTCGGGTTTTGAAAAAAATCGGGTTTTTCGGGTTTTATTGCAAAAAGGGAGTTTTTTTTTTGGAAAAAGACTCCAAAAGAGTACGGAAACGTCTGCCCACTTCGTTTGAGCTACTCGAGCACTGAGGGCCTCATTGCCCGACGACGCATACTTCGAGATCGAGAACTTTACGGCCGCCCTAGACCTCCTATTCCTTACTCTTCTCGTGTGATTCTGTTCCCTGTACAGATAGAAGAAGATCGATAGAGCTGGATGGAGAAGTTACCCTCAAGAAAGTCCTTTATGGTTGTTTTGTGGGCAAGCCAAGAGGGTAGCTTACACCTGCGGACTAACAACGGGAAGGTAGAGCACGGGGTCGCGCTGTTTGAGAGACTGATTGTGAGAAGAAAGAACAAACCCAATTGTAGGTTAAGCTGAATCTGTCCAAAATCAAAACAGCGCGCTGCTTTGCTTCTAGCGCGCTATCTTTCTGTAAGAAATCTAAAAGACGACAAAAACTAGTTTTTGAGTATCATTTCTGAAAAAAAAATTCCTATCATTTGGCAGTTGTCGTGCAAAAGGATATCACGAAAAGTGTAATGACAAATTTTTTTATTGCCGCTAATTGATCCTCTTCGAATTCTACGTCGATTGCGCCAATAAAAAAATAACTGATACTCCGAGTTGCGATATCATTTTGCACGACAACTGCCAAATGATAGGCAGTTTTTTTTCAGAAATGATACTCAAAAACTAGTTTTTGTCGTCTTTGAGATTTCTTACAGAAAGATAGCGCGCTTTCTACATAGATGTCTTGTGGGACTGATAACGTTGCGATTGACCTGGACTGGCCAAGAGTTTGTTTGAAAACTAATGCTGTGTTAACCAACAAAGAAGCCTCACACTCCCATAGAAATAAAATGTTGATGCATGCTCAAACTCCTATGTCTCAGTACAGAATCGCCCTCTCGGGTCTGAAGAAATCGGGTTTTCGGGTCTGAAGAAGTCGGGTTTTCGGGTTTTCGGGTTTTCGGGTTTTTCGGGTTTTCAGAAAAGTCGGGTTTTTCGGGTTTCGGGTTTTTCGAGTTTCTGATAAAGTCGGGTTTTTTCGGGTTTTTCGGGTTTTCGGGGCCCCCGATTCCCAACCCTACTGCCTGTATGTGCCCTTAATCCAGCACTTCGACGTTTAAGCCATAAAGGGAGAAGTGAAGAGCGTTCGAAATGCATAGAGCGCGGCTTTCTCTTTCTACCTCCAATGAAAAAATTCGTCTTCGTGCTAAGAGACGAAGATTTTGAAGTCTCTGAAGAAGCAATGGACGCGCGTCGTCGAACAGACCCAGCTTTACATTCACTTGAATTGCCCTAAAGCCATTCTTCGAGTCAACGCAGAAGTTCTTTCAAAGGCATTTCACATGCAAATCGTTCCGGTTTTCTGCGCCAATCTGCATTTGAAGTCTGAAGCGGGAGTAGATAAGCTGTTCAATAGAGCACGGCAGGTTGTAGAAGTCGATCCGCCCCATTACAGTGGGCATTATCGTCTAACACTTAGTATTCGATCGTCCTTCAACCGTAGTGAGTTCGTAAATTTCATCATAGCGGATGGGGGCTTTAAAGTTGACCATCCAAGAAACACCGACAAGTGGTTTGCAAGATGCACACTGGGAATTGTCCCCGAGCATTGTATTATTGACGGCAGACGTTATATTACCTTCTTCGATGTGACAAAACCTTGTTCCAAAACGTCCAACTACCAAATCCAAATGGATCTTGTTTCACCGTTCGTTTTAGATTGTGCTATTTTTTGAAACGTTGTTTTCTTTTTTGATAATGATGCAATGGAAACGATTTTCTTCGTATCCGCGTCCTAATAAAATGACCCTGCTGGTACTTGAGAACTGTGAGACAACGGCGAGGTGCTAATTGTTAGACATGGTCATTTTGGGGTCGATGAGCATTCATATCTTTTCTTGCTCATTAGCTCGGCATGCCCCAGTTACCTTCCGAAGCGCTGCTTTCTCTTTTCGGCTTTCTTGATATTCAAACGCTTTGTCGCGTGGAACGTGCTTGCCAAGGATTTCGTTCTATTGTGGAGAAAAATCTGCACAAATTTCCCAAGGACAAGACGGTTTTCGTGCAGCTTGTATCAGAGAGCGCCACAGTGCTTGTAAATGAGCAAACGACTTTTTCAAGAAAAATTGTGGTCCAAATTTTGACACCCGAGTCAATGGGAGCTCACTTTTCTCGAACGATAACTCTCACAATCGAATTCTCACCTTATCGAAGCCGGCGATACAACATGATGTCACACACCGTCTTGTCGGATAAGGAACCAACAAACTTCAATATTCTTGCCTCTTTCCTGCGCGTTTGCACTCGTCATGTTCAACTGGACAAGGTCGATATTAAATCCTCAATCGAAGGATTTCCCAGTTTTGTA
>JAQIXL010000509.1:0-30096 GCA_034700245.1 Poikilolaimus oxycercus | reverse complement strand
TGTGTAACCCATTCGGTGGAGACTTTGGGCCTGACTTTGATCTTTGGGATGTTCTTCTGCACTGCATTCATCACTTCTGCGGTCCAAAGAGTGCAGGCTTCATCGACCGTCTTCGCCTCGGACACCACTTGGCATAGCCTTCGACGATTCAGATCTTCCCTGAGCTCTGGCCATTTCGCGTTCTTGAAAGACCAGAGAGAGGTCGAGAGGCTTTTGTTCACGGTCACCGGTATGCCGAAGCTGGCGAGGATAGGACAATGATTCTTCTCGATTGGGGCAAGGAGCTCCAGTTCTTCGACCGAGATTTCTTGAGTCACCATTGCAAGATCAATTGTCTTGTTCAGATGGGTCTTCTCTGTGACAAGCTGAATCATGTCGTTCTCCTCACACAACTGTGCAAGTCCTTTCGCTTCCTGCGTCCTCCAGTCGATATTGAAGTCGCCTGTCAGAATCACTCTGTTGCTCTCTGCCTTCAACTCGGAAACGAACGACTGAAGTCCTTCAACGAATTCTTGGATCTTTTCTGCTGTCATGGCTTTGGTTGGCGGTCGATAGATTGTTGCCACCACGAAGGATTCGGTCTTTGAGCAGCAGTAGAGAGCCAGACTTTCAAATCCCTCGGTCACACACTTCAGTCTTTTCGTTCTGAGATCAGAGCAGATGTACAATGCGACGCCACCTCCATTCGATCCGTTCTTTGGTCTGTCTGTTCGATGGAGAGTGAAGCCAGGCATTCGCAGTTCTTTGCTGTCGATGTTCTTGTCCAACTTTGTCTCTTGTAAGGCAATGGCGTGCGGTTTGTGCAAGGTAGTAGCGATTTGAAGATTGTTGAGCTTTCCTCGCAGGCTGTTGATGTTCGCACTCATCACTTTCAGACGGTGTGACTGTGGGTTTACACGAGCACTACGATCTCGAGCCTCTTGGAAGTAGACATCACGCAGTTTAGGACGTAGATGATGAGCTGTACGAAGTACGCAGTGACTGCACTCCCAAGAGTCTTTTGAATGTTTGCCGCATTTGGAATGAGCTCTGTTCCCGCATTTGCATTTGAGCAGGTCGATGCCACGGGAGTCGCACACGTGACAGAGAGCCCAGAATGAGAGTTCATTTTCCTGTGTTCCTCTTTGCTTGTCTGTGTGTATTTGATTTGCATTCGCAGTAGATGGTTGGTGCTCGACAGAAGATATGGAGGAGGAGCTCCCTACTCTCTGAAGGGCAACAGTGGAACGTTTTAGATCTTCTTCATCGTGGGTGTATTGGACATTTTCATTTGATTGAGCGTTTTGAGGAGACCTCGCGGGCTTCATGGCCTCCGCGTCGCTCCCGCTTGGCCGACCATCACTGTGAGGCGAGCCCCAGACAGAGTGGCCGTTCGCAAGCAGGATTCGCCGCGGAGAGAGCATGCGCGCACACGACCGCTCACAACTGACGAATGAAGAGGAGCACGCGGCATAATTATTGAGGTTATCAGGGAGTTATAGACGACACGTTAACGACATTTATTTCTCGTCGTTTACTCCTAATAGAAGAATGCAATCAACCATATGAAACTTGGGAAAAAGCTGATCAAACTTTTTGATGATACCAAAGACTCAAACTTAATGCGAAAATGATCTGATGGATTCGAAATATGGACTTCAAGTTCGAAGACTCCTCCCATTGGAAAGGCGATTCTGGTGCCTACGAGAAGGTTTGTTAGCCTGAAAACCTGAAGGTCAATTGATAACATAAACAATCGTACTCGATTCGAAATTCACTGTTTAACAACACTAGAGTGGAATTTTTCGCCAAGCTAATTGCTTGGATATACAGCGATACGCCTTGAGACATGTGAATTCTCCCAAAACTAGGCATTATGTTTGCCTGGGGCAACATGAATGCGCTCGAGTCCAAATTCCAATACGTCGTCGTTTCGCTTTTTCGTGCATTTGTAGCGCCTGAAAACATGTGCGCTGTCTTTCACGGAATAGCTTTACAGTTGTTAGTGAAGTAAACAGAAATATTTTGAAACGCTCGGAGGGTAACGCTGACGATGTGATGAGGAAGGTAGATGAAAGTCTCGTTGAGTAACTGATTGCTGCAATGGGAATGCAATTTTGCAATTCGAGAATGTTCAACCGATTCACTATAAAGACGTTATCCTCCTCAACTCCTAAAGCCAAAATGGTAAGAGCGATTTCGCCTCCAAACAGCAATTCTTCCTTTAGTGGAATGTAGAATCCCAAGCACGGCCTGCTGGACTTTGAGCGCGCGGCGAAATAGCGCTCTTCTGCGGGTTGTAACTCGATCGTTGTCATGCCTTCGATGTATTCGATGGGCAAATTAGTAGGCGATTCTAGAAATAGATACATTTTCTTGGCTATTCAATCACCGTTGAGAACGAAGAGAAACAGCTGGTCATAGCCGTTTGTTTCAAATTTTGAGGACGACAGACACCGGAGAGATATTGTATCGTTGAGCTCAAAAGACTGCGGCCAGGAACGGTTGCCCGGTAGAAATACGTTATGAAGACTAAATTCATGCTTCTATTACGAAGACGAATTCACCTGGTAATAACGCGACTACGATAGTCATAAACCAGAAAGTCGACAGATGCCAAGTCAAGCTCCAGATCTCTGAGTGCAAGATAGTAAATCGACACCCATTTTGAGTCCACATCCGTGCTTCGAAGTGTCAATTGGGTTTCGTCTGTTAGAAGACGAGCAGCAAAGTAACGGGATCGTAACCCCGATGAAAGCTCTATAAATCGCGTTTCGGCTACTCGCTTTGGCTCTAAAAATCTTCATCACTTGGACATTTTGGACGGTACTTTCGAGAGCATAGATCTCGAGTAAAAAGTAGTGCTGAACAGAGTCGATTGTTTTGTTCAAATTACTGCTCGATGAGAAGGAAACGGTTAAGGTTTCGTCAGCAACAAACAATTCAACATCTGTTTCGTTACCTTCTTCAGCTCTGAAGAAGAATAATCTGAAACGCCTTCTACCTAAATACGATTCCTGAAGTATTCCGAATGAAAAGTGAGTCTTCATCGCGAAGATTGAACTTTAGTCGCACGAAGAACGATTGTTGTGCTTGAATTCGCCTCTTAAAACTTCCAATAAAGCCCCGATGTTGAAGCTCTTCTACCGTCCAAGAGCATCCAAGACCAAGACAGTAAATGTCCGAGCCGCGATATGGCGTTTGAGAATAAACATTGCCCGGACTGGAGAGAATCTCTCGAGTTCCGGCTTCCAGAAATGCTCCCACTGCGTTCCATTTGTGGCATTCACAGTCTGAAATGAAATTTAGGTCACCTTTTTCTTTCTCTGCCGACAAAATGAATGCCGTCAACAGAAACAAAAACTAACTGATCATTTCGAGCGTAAAATGCGCGCCACCCGAGAAGACGGAGCGGTCCGTGAGAAACTTCACATCAACATACGAATTGGCGAAGACTTGGGTGGCTGGCTCGATTTCAACTCCATCCGCGAAAATGCGAAACTCATCGCCGGGCGCCATGGCCAGTTCGTGCAAAACCACAAACAACGAGGAATTCGTCACCACATCGATGTGCCACGAACAATTCTGGGTATTCGCTAGAATTATCAAAGCAACTAACTTGATTGGACAGATACGGAAAGCTCGAATTAAATCGCGAGTTCGGTGACAAAGGAGCGAAGATCTGTTTTCCCATTTCGGAGGTGAGAGAAGTCTCGTTGAAGAGCTCATATTCACAGTGCATCGCCCCATCTGAAAGCTTTCTAAACCTTAAACATGAAATCAACCTCCTCTTTCGTAGGCCACCACTCGTAGAAAGATGGTCATAATAGCCAAATCAAAGTCTTCCGAAAAAGAAATGTCCAGAGGCGAGCTAGTGAAGTCAAAGTTCTCGAAGTATTGAGGAGCGTGAAGAGAGTTGGCGGTCGGCATTGTAGTACTGAAAGGATGCTCGGGATGAATTGTAGATACTTAAGAGACATGAGTAGCTGTCCTTTATACGAGAAGTTGATATACAAGGGAGTCAAGGTCGTCTCATAGCGAGTAAAGTCAACGTCAACGCGGAACGAGACGTTTTCCTTCGTTGTCAGGAAGTTGTAAGTGCAGAGCGGCACATTATCACTGAAGTGCCACCACTGATTAGGCGTGAGTGAGCGAACAACTTACCGTTCACGATAGAGCTGTAGATCGTTGGCGTAACCAAAAAGGGCATTTAGTACAACTGTTACGCTGTTTGCTGGTGTTCCACAAGAAGGAAAAACGCCTGAAAACGTCATTTGGCTTGCAGTTTTTAATAGTGAAAAGCAAAACCAAACCATTTGCAATGAAAAGTACATGAAATCCGGTCCATAGGCGACTTGTCGTCGTTCCAACGACTATATGTGAGGTTTTGTTGGCCAGCCCGTAAACACCGTTGTCACCTGTGGCTGGACCAGTTATGGTATAACTGAAACGAAACATATTGTGGCCTTGTTTTCCAATACTCAATTGCGAAGAAGAGGAAAAATGGAGATGCTCACTGTCCTTCGTTGTTGTAGATGAAGAAGGAGCCGGGAAAGTAGCCATCGACGAAGATAAACATATTCAATGGCCAGCGAGACTGAAGCGTAATTTTGCACTTAACAAAGTGAGCTAGCCTGAATGTAGATACTGCAGCCTGCGTGCCCGACCGCGAGCGATGCCGGGTAGTCTTTGCTGTAGACGTGTAAAGTTGGATCTTCTAGCACGACGCTTTGATCACCTTCGCAAGTCACGCTTCTTTCGGCTTCGACATTTTTAAGATTCAAAATAGTGAAAATTAAATTTATAACTGGCAAGACAGCTGACAAGAGCATGCCGCTACGCAGCGAATCACCCGTTTTCGGTTTTAAGGGCGCAAGCCGGAAGTGCTTGGTGTATCAGCTCAGTTAAGTTGACGTCGATGTAACGCTCCTTTGTCCTTTTGATGTGCCGAGCGAAGCAAAGACTGGGATCTCTGGCGTCGCAAAGCCCTTCCTCATTGGCTTATAAGTTAAGACTTCAAGCGTACGTCAGAGAGAGGGGTTCGTCCCCTTGCTTACTCAGCGTTGAGCAGCTAAGAGGATGGAAATGTCATCCAAAACGGGATCATAGAGTTTTTGGGGTTATCATTCTGGCTGTCCCACCGCCTCTCACAATCCTCATGAAATGCGACGTCGCATGGGTTTCCTCTTTGTGTTAGCTGCACTTCCTGCCACTTCGGGATTTCCGACGACCCAAATTGTTTATTGTCCCACAAACACGACCATTCACGACGATGGCTATGAAGGAATCCGCCGCATTCGCAGTCGTGACTTCCCTTCGCCGATAACCATCGATGATGAAGCCAGCTGTAATTTGAGATTCGAGGTGACTTTGTGAGAGGGAAAATTTCACCATTTATTGAAGTTGCGAGAAAATCGCTTTTTAATCCTTATCTTGGTCGAGGTGCAGCTTCTGACTCCCGCTGAATTCACTTGCTTTAAGGCAACTGGCGAGACTACTTACGGGCTATTGTGAGAATGTCGAGAAAACAACATTATGAATTTTTTTTAGACAACTGAGCGATCACCAACAACTGCTCAACTTTTTCCATTGTCGAATTCTGCTTTTGGAGTTTGTTGCTCAAGCTTCAGGATCGCTAGGCCAACTTTGGGCCGGCTGGGATATTGAAGTCAACTTTATTGGTGCTTAATAGCGAAAACAGGAGTCAATGCTCTAGATGAACATAGCAGCTGTCTGAATCACGGTCCCATCATGCTCGATCCAGGCAACAATATCACGCGTCGTGTCGTCGCCGCTTTCGGAATGTGCCCATTTTTGCTACGGTCAAGTAACCTGCGTTTTCAAGTGATGAAAATCTTGCGTATTGCAATTGGAGCGTTGGCAGTCTGCCGAAGAATCGCTTTGTAAAGGTTTACGTCGACAATGCCGAGTTGCGCGATTCGAGAGCCGCCGCGATTTTCAGTCACGGAAATGCGCATCTCAAAACATTGTACGCTCGAAACATTTCGTGTATTTTATTGAGGGCTAAAATGGACTAAAATACTGTCTTCTAGGGCTCTAAAAACGTTATTTAATGAAAGACTCCATCGTCTTGAGGAAGACTTCAGCGTCGAGCCGCTCTCCATTGAGGTCGAGCATTTACCTGCGGAACTCAAGCTTATAATCAGTGTTTACGAAAAAGACGGTTGGACTTTTGACTTTTTGATTTTTAATGTATGGATTGAAGAGCTTCCTCGTTGCGATTACGCACTTCCCGAGGGCGCTTTGCCCATCACGAAGATCCTCAGTTATGCTTATAATCCGTTGACTCCTCGCGACGAGCTTCAGCCCGTTCGAATGTTGCGCAATCAGGTTTGAAGAGAAGCGTTCAGAAGATTTAAATGTTAAAACAGAAATGCCACTGGTCTATGCGTCCGGAACCAGGCGCCGTCCTTAACCTTCGCATCCTCGCGGTCCAGCTTGAAGCTGGCGATCAGATTTCCTTGAAAAGCGACGCCTTTACTGGCGAGTATGGTTTGATTTTCATAACTTTTTGGTAGACAAACAAGGAATTCACAACTGTTTTTGAAGAGTCAATGATCGCATGACGCTTTCGGTGCTAGACAACGATACTCTCGAAATCGATCTGAGCAGCGATGAAGAAGGTCAACTCGGTGGAATCAGTCTCCTCATCACCATTCTGAGTATGTTGATATTATGCAACAAAAAACAAACTTTATTTAAATTTAGATTGCTCACAATTCTCAGGCGTTATGCGCACTTTTCCACCCGTCAACCTAAGCGCTTACAATGATCTCACGGGTTCGTCTACCACACCGTTTCTTCTTTCTCCGACTTTCTGTCCCGACGAAGAGAACCTATTCGAGTTTATTGCGGCCGAGGAAATGCTCATCGAAGTCTACATTGTGTACGCGGTTCTACCAGATGATCTCCTGCGTTTTTACGGTCCTAATACCAACCTCACACAGCTAACCCTCTTCTTACATCTCGTTACTCTGTAGCAGGCTAGAAACTCGGACAGTTCAAGAGTGCGCGAACCGTTGCCCATTCGATTATGACATTCATCGCTTTACGTTTGTCACACAGCACCTCTTCTATAGTATGAACTCGACGCCCGCGCTGTTTACTGAGGGATTTGCTTTTCGACGCCATTTTTGGGCTGCCACCTTCTATCAAGTACCAAGTAAGCATCGAGGTTTTCGTTAGATTTGATCCAGATGCGCTGAATTCTACAGTAACACTTGAATTTAATTCAAGCGGGACTCAGATTGCTTTAATACGCCCGTTTGATCTTTATGGACTACTCGCTCCTCATGTGTTTCAAGCAGTGAATCGCAGCGAAAAGGAGGCATTTTTTGTGGGCCTTCTAAACGTCGATCGGTACATCCTCGATTGGGTCTATCTCTTTGAGGGTCCTTACCAACTCGGCGCAACGTCTCGAGATGTGTAAGAAGTCCCTTTCTAGCTCGTGCTATATCATGTGAAAACCCACAGATTGAGTATCTATCCACAAACAACGCAACTTAACCTCGACGCCTTCTCACTGTTTCAATACACTAAAAGCGACCGACCGTTTAATTGCTATGCAACCATTTATGTTGCACTGGCTGGTTTCTACGAGGACTGAGAAAAATGGTTTTTAGACGTTGAACGAGCTCGCGAGTTCACTGTGCAGTACGTTAAGGGTCCAATGAGTGTGACATTGGCCAAAGGAGAGCAAGTAGTTCTGGGAGTAAATGTCACTAATCGAAGACCGGGCATCGTTCTCTATCCGCCCCGGGTTCGTTAGAGAAGAGTTTCTATTGCACTTCTTTATAACGACGCTCAAGGCGCTTTTCAGATTCCATTTCAATCGTGCCGCTTTGAAGTGCAACTACCGTTAGTGTACAACACCCTTGTCGTCGTGAATTTCAAGTTTGCAAAACACAAAAAAACCTGTAATGAGACTGCAGATGTTATGAAACAAGCATTCCACATCAATACTTCATGCATCTGAATCTCGACATCGTTGTCGTCAAGGCATTCACTAGTGCCTCATTTTGGATAGGAAAGTCTGGTGCGACGGCTTAGCGATCTTTTGAAGCTGAATCACAGTTCCCCAAGCGATTCGATTGGTTGGTCTAGATTCCGGCTTTTGGTCCAACAATGACAATGGCACTTGTCGTGCCATTCCTCATATGCGCGTGGAAACTTCACTGGCGATTCGTTTTGACTTTTCTCATCTTCAAGTTAATTCGTCGACGTTGCTCGTCATCAGTGGAAGCTATGGAAACAAAGAATGCTACAGCAAATCGTCAGTTTCTCTAACATTAAAACACAGAGGCGCACGCTTGCAGGATTTCACAGCTCGATGAAGGTCATTCTGTAACGTCGACGTGCCGACCTGGAAACTTTGCCGTCTACGAGCTAACCGTCGGAAATTTACAATCAACGGATGAGTTTCTCATTCGCTACTATACATCGTGAATAAAAACATGTTAACTCGACTAGCGAGCCCTGGGAAAGGATTGATTTGGCAACAATCGACAACAATAGGCTGACATCCTGGGACTGTCCAAGACCGATCCCGGTACCTTCCTTGAGCTGAGCAGACCAATGTTCGGGCGGTTGCGGCCGTTCGATCATGAACTTTTATCACAAGAGGGGAGCAAGACAGGGGCACATAGGATAAAAGAGTGTCGGCCGGCTTCTTGCTCGATCAAAGAAGAAGTTGTTCGTGACCAAGGCCACCTTCACATTCTTCGCGCGCAGCGCCTGCAACGATTCATTGAATACCAGCGGGGCTACGCGGATTTCAAGATGTTTTTCGTGAGTTGGTTGTTACACGAAGTGGGATTGCGCTGCTTAATGAGGCATCGACTTTCGCCTGAAAGGTTCATTTTTAAAGGCAAAACTTGCCTGCCGAAAGAGGGTCTTCACCGTTTCACGATACTTCGAGCTAAACAATGGATAAAGGGCAAAACTAAGGTTGGCGTTGCACACCGACAGAAAGTCCAGAACCTATAGAAACACTGAAAGAAGGTTGGCTACCCACATTGCTAAGATTTCCGTAGACAAAGGCCTTGAAGTCGACCGGATAAATGGCTGTCAGCATGAAAACAATGGCATTCGGGATTTCGGCCACGAGATGAACAACAAGAAGCACGATTAGCATTTGTGTTGTGCGGTCTAAGGCAGCTTCTTGCTTTTCCTCATCTCCCGACATCCGTGCGTGTTGGGCCTAGACTTCTATATACAGCAGCTTTAGAGGAACCTTTGCGCGCTTGAGCTCCACTGTTAAGCAGGGTGTGAATATCATCATAGCAACACACGGAATTGCCTGAAAAACAACTCTCTAAAGTCTTCTTGCATATGTGCGTACCTTGAAGACAATAGCGGTCATCCACTCGTAAAAGACAAAGACGCCGCAGGTCTCGACGGTGGGATAGTTTTCAGGTACAAACAAGCCAAGTTCTTTACTCCACTCAATTCGCATTGTCAAAACGTTGGGCACCACAAAAAGAGGAACAGTAAAGCAAACAACGAGGAGAATTATTTTCCTGGGAATATGAAATCTCTTCTTTTTGATTTCTTACCAAGCTGTCTGTGGGCGCAAGAATCTGCTATGGATATCGGTAATGACGCAATAGCGTACGAACGTTGCGGCAAGAATTAGATATGTTTGAATCCCGTGGGCGACAAGTCTGCAAAGGCGTCGGAACTTTGAACAAACTTCTTACATTGAAATGTTGGCGATAATAAAGCAGAGGATCCATGCGAATGATCCTCCCATCATGTGCTCGTAGACGTAGGGGATAAAGAACCGAAGAATCAGAGATTCGTAACCAACCAAAACAATGATCTCGCAGAAGGCGGCAAAGGCCAACTGAAAGACTCTTTAGTAAACAAAGCCAGCCTACAAGTCGATTGACAGTGCTGTTAATCATGGATGAACGTGTAAGAATGAAGATGTGAAACGCGTTTGCAGGCATACAAGCAAAGGATAAGACACTTATCAGCACAATATGCACATACATGTATGTTCTGAACTTTTGCGAATTATCAGCCACAACAAACTTACAACTGAAAGTTTTGGAGCCACTGCAAGAAAGGATAGCTATCCATATCGCTGATGTTAAAAAGCAGAAGTTGAGGGCCGCACGTTTGTTCGACCCATGAATCCATCTTCAAAATCGTGTAGCTAAGGGAACCTCAAAGACTTCAAGAGTCTCAAAGAGTGATTTTGTAGCGCTTGGCATTGCGTTGTAAAATCACTGTTAGCAAAAAAGTGCTTTGAACGACTGAGACAGCACTGAGAGCGTAAACAACGGAGAAAGTTGAAGAAAAGCGCGCTTGATTGAATGTGCCGCGACAGCGCGCGGGACCATTTTCCGCGTAATATACTTCTCAAGTGACGTTTTCTCCATGTTCAGACAGCCTATTTCAACAAAAGCTTTTAGCTGCAAGTCATTCTGCAGTCCCATTTCTTCTCCTACTTAGCGTTTTACGGAGTTAAATCTCGGCAAATGTCGCTTGCCACGAGCGACTTTTTGACTTCTGAATCGTCTGAACATCGTTACCTGGCACGAGTCGTCTCTTTAGGATAGTCGGTTGCACGAGATAGGACGTTTCAGAGAGTTCGACAGGCTCTGTGAAGAAAATAGTTGAAGATCTTTGTTAGAGATCGCCTATTTATAAGTGCCGAGTGACGCTGGAGAATAACCCTCCCCTCGACGCAAGCAGCGCTAATTTGGATCTTATAACCTCTAATTTAATTGCAAGCAAACAGATTCGTCCGTCTTGAGTGCGTACACCCACGGACGCCGCATGAGCTGTTTGGTAAAAGCAGTTCGCGAACACTGCTACAAATTCGCTTTTTTTTCGGTAACCACTGTGTGCGAAGTTGACTGACTAAAATATGTATCTAAATAAGCGACGACACTATAATTTCAACGTCACCGTCGTTTCTTCATCTGTCCGGAAACCGTTCATGTGAAGAGCGGGTAATTTTTGGAATTTCGATTCTTGGTTTTTTTTCTCCTTTTCATTGCTTAAACGTGCTTCAAGTGTTTGCCCGCCGATATTGTACCCCGAGTGCTAGGTGGAGATTTCTAACAAGCCCCAAGTATGTTTCAAAATGTTCACTTAAACACAAAAATTTGATCCAGACGCACTGAATACAGTAACACTTGAATTCAATTCCAGCGGTATTTAGATTGTTTTAAAAATTTTATGTTTTAATTGATCCTTATGGGAAACGGAAAAGAAAATATCAGATAAGGCTTGTTTGAATCAAGTATCGTGATGTCTGTTAGTGGACGCTCGAGTGGTTGACGATGCCGTAGTCGGGAAATGCACGGCGCCTTTGTTACACTCGTCGCTGGCACAACAGCAGTATTCCACTGAGAATGCAACCCCACTGGTAGTATGACAACCCAACAGTGCCTGATGTTGAGCGCATTCGCCTTGATTCGCACATTGGAACGTGAAGATGGTTTTAGGTGGGCTGATGTGAATTTCAGTGCCATTTAGGCATACTTGTTGATTCCTGCAGAGCGTTAGACTCGCGTTCTCCAAAGTGTCTCCAACCCAACAAGTCAAATAAGACACGGAAATCGTTGAATACTGAATCGTCGTTGATCGGCTCAACGTTGTTCGAGCAAGCTCCGTTGAGAACGTGTTCGTCGGTGTTAAAGACGTGCTCAGTGCGTTCGGTGTCGTCCTAGTCAGACTCGTGCTTGCAGTGGCTGTGCTAGCTATCGCTGATCTTGTCGTCTCCATTGCTAGCGTTGTCCCTGTGAGAATGGGTGCGACGATACACACGAACATGTGCGCCGTTTCGCACTTTTCTATTTTCCAGGTTCCGTCGCGTCCATCAAAAATAACACATTTGGCAAGCGTTGAAGGTTCGCCTGTAATTCTTATATAGATAAATTTTATCAAATTCAAGTTGTACCCGCTTTCCAGTGAGTGTAATCCCATGGTGATCCATCGAGCCATGAAAAGTCCCCTTCACCTCCATCAGTTCCTCCTAGCCATAAGTCGTTTCTTTGCGCATCGTTGTCTGAATATCTTGATACGTTAACGAGACATGACTTGCCACTAATAAAAGTGTTCTGAAAGCCATTGTGGATCGACGCTAGACTTCCGTTCGCATTTTGGCAAACGTCCTCAGCAGCAAGAAATGGAAGCGTCGAGGCGTGAAATATCAGGCATTTATTCCGGGTTGTGTCGTAGACGGCATATGTCGGACAAGAGGACTCGGCTGAGCAGCTGATGAAAATAAAAAACAATCTAGAGATCGTTAGGTGCTGGGTGAGGTTAGAATCGCGTTATCCAAAAATCGGGACTCGACTTAGCAAGGAAGAAAAACGCAAAACCCGAAAGGCAAAAAATCCCGATCCCACAAAAGCCCGAAGACCTGACCCGATTTGCAACCTTAATGGTGGGAAAAAAATATTAGCAGCATTTTTAACCTGAGAAGTAGGCCGACGACGCGCCCTTTCTCCATACCTCGCAAGGTGGCTTCTTATCACCAGCTGCATCCTTTCGGAGCCACGTCGCTTGCAGATTCTCGGCATAGCAGTGTTGACTCGCGTAATCGTTTGTGCACTCGCTGGATGACCTATGTAGGTGTTAGGAGGACAAAGTTTTGCCGTGGGGGGCATAATTTATGGGCGCCGACAAATGACTAGGGGACAACAGTAGGCTCTGGCACAATGTGGAATGTTGCCAGTTGGACGCTAACAAGGGAGGGGGGGGGCGTGCCGGCAGAGTATAAAGAAAAAAAACGTGTTGTTAACAGACTTTTATCAGAATCTTAAAACTTTTAGAAGGTTAGAAAAGTGAGTCCAAATCGAGTCCTCATTAGTTTGTTTTCACGAGAGTCTTTGAAGTAATCATCGACGCTTGTTTATGGCGGATTTGTGAGGACGCATTGGAGGTTCCAGATGAGCAACGGTGGATCTGCCATGCACCATTGACCAGCAGTGCATTTCTCCGGAAACGTGATGCTGTGGCTCCCGTAGGTCAACATACTCGCTCCGTTCGCAACAATTCCCGCGAAGAAATTCATTGAAGGTGACGGCTGACTGCAAGCTTCTCTTAAATGAGGTGGCAGTGACATCACCTGCAGTTTACAACGACGCTCGTCTTGCACGGACCACTGTTGTAGACAAACGTCATGTTGCCATTCTTAAACTCACTTAGCGACGGAATCCAGTCTAGAGCTGGGCAACAATCTGTCTCTCTTCACCGGCTGCCTTTTCTCGCTTACCAAGAGGCGACAACGTGGTGGTCCACAACCATTTGCCGCGAAAATTACCTGAAGGCTCATGCGTTCGCATCTTACATGTTGAACTCTCACGTAGCCCGATCCGGTACACGGCATCGCCAGTCGAGAGACGGCGAGAGGGCGAGAGACAAGAGAGGAGCGCAAGGAGGAGGAGTCCAGGAGGACTCCGCACCGGGGCTCGGCCATGGCTGGTCAAGTCATGGCCTAGTCTCCCCACAGGCAACGGAGATCGTTTGTAATTAGTCTTTAGTCTTATATGCAGATAAACTCATGTTCTGTCACTTGTCCTGGGCACGGGAGGCAAGGGCTGGATGGCCCGGGAGAGGGGAACTACCTGTCAAAGGTATTCAGAGTGCTTGAGAGCACGAGTCCCCTTCATGAATCTTCCGCTACACCACGGAGAGTCGCCCCCAAGCGACTCCCCCCAATAAGACCCTAGAAACATCGCTTAAGGCTACGCTCAAGAACAAAGCTGCAGTTTCAAGTGTAGCGAATTAATCAAGTCTTGGAGTGTCGACAGAAACGTTTTGAACATTAGTCATGTGGACGAGACAAGAAGCCATTTTTGAGTCTTCGGATAATCAACGAAGACCCTGGCTTGCGTCTTGCCTCATTTTGACGAAACACGAATGCGGCTAGGAAGCGTGTTCCTTATTCTTCTCCTTTTCGACGAAACATCTTCAAGGGTAAGAGACGCAACTAAAACAAAGAGGTTTCAGACGCTGAACGTTGGCTTCTTTTCGTCTTACAATGACTCGACGCTCGTCGAATTCATTGGATGGAAGCGAACGGCCGCCGCCATCACGATCGCTTGGGACCGAATTGTGGACGAACAACTTCTTCCCGGTTACGAGTCGATCAAGTTTGTTCACCATTTCTCGCTCTTCAAGACTGGAAATTTGAGCATAATTTCACGCTTCGATGACTGCCTCGAGGATCAGTCGGGAGGCATGTCGGTGAGGTTGATCGAAGACGATCATGCCGATGTCATTCTTGGACCGCCTTGTTCAGCTTGTGAGTTCGGCTTACGCTTACTGCAATATTTTTCTAGCTGCTATGGTCGTTGCTTCGTTAGCCAAATACTACGATTTTCCGATTTTTCTCTGGGGACCACCCATTTCTTCAGAGTTGACGGACGCTGACCGATACAATACCGTTGTCACCCTAAACGTGCCAACAAGGCCGTAAGCAATTGCTATGTGATGGACGAGCGCTTCAGATTTCCCGAAACTCTTTTGCAAATGTTTCAAATGTTTGGTTGGACTGAATTTGCGCTTCTATTGAACATCCAAAGAAGTGGTCTGATTCCAAGATGTCAATACATCGTTGACGATCTTACGGTAGGCTCAAACGCGTTTAACATTAAAAGTTTCAGAATGTTGTGAACGACATGAACAACATGACAATCACATTTCGGCGGAGTCTCAGTGATGCATCAGAGTCAAGCATGAACAGTGCCCTCGACAGTATCAAGCGTTCAGCTAGAAGTGCGTAACACTCAACGGTGGGCAACCGGTCGCCGGGTAGCCATCGGTCGTTCACAAAATAAGCCTCTTGTTAACGTAGAGAACTTTTGCGACAACTTTTTTCGAGGGCGGCCACAGGTTGGAGTCATGCTGTGAAGATGAAAAGACCAAGAGTCGTCTAAACTTCCCACAAATATGGTTTCACTTTCGATTAGCAATACCCGAAAGGTTTCGGCTGCATAAGTCATTTATTTTTGTGTGAGGACTACCGTACCTTTAGAAAAGCCGCTTATATCATCTCTTGCAGTCTTCAACCAAAGAACGGACGCTTGGAAGCACTTGTATAATTTCCTCGTCGCTCATATTTATGCCAAATCATTTAAAAATCAAATTTACGTAGATAAACACTACACAAAATGGTTTTAGTCGTGGTATCGTGCTTCGAAGACATGGCAATTCGCCGACGATATCTTCTTGGTGTGACAGAAAATGAGCTTGACACCGACGAATACGTGCACTTAATGCTGGAAAATGGACGCGGAGGATTTTGTGAGCGTAGAATCCTTAAACAAGTTATTTGAAGTCCGCGATGGGTTCTTCTTCTGGCAAGATCGCAATTCCCCTGGAGACGGTAAAGATGCTCTCGCTCTACGTGGCGCACAACGAACTTTTGTGGTAGAAGTGACAGCTAGGGGCTTTATCGAAGTGTTCAGATGGACTACCAGCCCAGCAACGATTCAGCCGGCTTCTCCAACGAGCTCATCAATCGAATGTCTGATCCGCCGTTTAATTGCACGGACTGTGCAGTGGAAGCTGCAAACGTTTTTCGCTTTTTACTGCAAAGTCAGACTTTTTACAGGCAACAGTAGACGCGTCCCGATTGGCCGATGCCATGTATCTCTACGGACTCGCATTGAATCGATCCCTCACAGACATGAGCATTGACGTGCTTCCAGAGAGGGTCTATCCAAGTGGGCGAATGCTGGTCAGCAACTCTCGTGGACAATTCCAAGGTGCTACCGTAACCACTCATGCGAGAGTAGTCTAGGTTACTCTGGACGCGTCTCGATCAGTGAGAACGGCACTCGAAGCCCCGTCTTCGTTCTCTGGGGACTTAACGCCATCGACATTCCACAAATTCTAATGCGACTCGAGACCAAGTTCAACGCCGACGCGGTACAATCTTTATTGGCAAGCCAAGATTCTTGCCTTCGGAGATCATTTGAAGCTTTAGAATATCACCTTCACCTATGGATCGGAAGGCCCGATGTGGACGACACGCGGAGGACAGGTGGGAGTGAAACGGAAAGTCTTACAATTAGTTCATGCTTTAGCGTCCACTTTCACGCCCAATATGCGGCTTTCTCGCAGACCAATGCCTTGAGGTGTGTTTCGAAGAAAGAAGAATCTTGTGTTTAGCCTACGAACTTAACATTAGTCTTTGTGTTGGTTGGCGTTGGCGTGGCTCTGCTGGTTGCAGTTTTGGCTCTTTGCGGGGTGGTCTACACGGCGAGGTAATCAAAAGGCTTCAGATCAAAATGTTAAGGACCAAACGCCAAGAAGAAGCCCGCCTTAATCTGCTCTGGCGAATTCCTTTTGCTGCACTTGTGAAGCCAAAGGATAAGGTCTGAACTCGTCTACAGTGTGATCAGACTTCAGACTGGAGCGGACCGTAGCACTCGATCGCTGCAAAGCGGTGTCAGCTCCACGTCGACTAGAATCACGTTGGATTCAAAAAAGGACACAACCAATTACACTTTTTGCTTGCTCAACAGGTTTTTTTGCTCACCTGCTCATCTCCACACTCAGAGAGCCCATCGCGGCGCGAAAACATACGGCGCTCACGACGCCGACCCGCGAAGAAGCTACTCATCTACGAAAGGAAGGCTTTGTTGTTATAAAATACTCAATTTGATTACAATTACAATGGAGAAGCACTGAAAGATCATAAAAACTCATGAACATCATAGCTTTTAGATGCGGCAATTTGAGCACGACAACGTGAACCGTTTCATAGGATTGAGTCTCGATGGACCAGAGACGCTTTCCATATGGCGATATTGCAATCGAGGAAGTCTCAAGGCAACAACATCATAATTGATTCAACCTAAACGCTTAGGATGTTATCGAAAGAGGACAGATCACAATGGACTGGTTCTTCATGTACTCGTTGGTCCGTGATATCTCTGAAGTAAGGCCGAGAAGGTGTTTGGAGAAATCTTTCAGGGTCTCTTCGCCTTGCATCACTCGCAGTTTGGAGCTCATGGATTTCTTTCGTCGACCACTTGTCTGATTGACGATCGTTGGCAGGTTAAC
Organism: Poikilolaimus oxycercus; assembly: GCA_034700245.1. Taxonomy (NCBI): domain Eukaryota; kingdom Metazoa; phylum Nematoda; class Chromadorea; order Rhabditida; family Rhabditidae; genus Poikilolaimus; species Poikilolaimus oxycercus. The sequence goes on along the minus strand of JAQIXL010000509.1, from coordinate 13,062 downwards.
GATATCCACAACTTCCGATTTGGGAGTGATTTAGGTGAAAATTACCTTCTACGGTCTGGACTTCTTCAAGGAGTTCGAGAGTCGACCTTACCACAGTTTGCGCAAGTGGCACGCAAACGCGTTTAGAACTCTTGTGGACAGCACCTGAGTTGATTCGTGAAGCGAAACGTAAGGGGACGTTTTCTGGAGACATTTATTCTTTTGCGCGGAGGTTTGTGTAGATTTGTAAATTCACTGTGGCGCAGATAATAACTCAAAGAGCGCCGTGGAACATCAACAACATCGAAGAAGAACCTGATGGTAGGCAATGAGATCCATGTACAGGCCCTTCAGAGCTCATCTATAAGATCAAGCGTGGCGGCATTCGCCCGATTCGTCCGTCGCTGGAAGTGAAAGAGTCCAGTACAGCTGAAATAAATACAGCCATGGTAATTATGAAAACGTTTACAGTCGCTTATTCAACAGGTTCACTTGATCAAGGACTGCTGGGATGAGGAGGAGAAAAAGCGCCCGACAATTGATAGTGTTCGAAGCATTCTCAAGTCGATGAATACCGGACGAACGGCGAATCTGATGGACCACGTCTTCAATGTAATGGAGCAGTACGCGGCCAACCTCGAGCAAGAGGTCGAAGAGCGCACAAAGGAGCTGCTCGAAGAGAAGAAGAAGAGTGACATACTGCTCTATCGAATGCTGCCAAGGTGAGCTTCACGATAACTAGCCTATGAACAGAATGGTGGCGGATAAACTTAAACTTGGACAGTCCGTGGAACCGGAGACCTTCGACAAAGTGACGATCTTCTTTTCTGACGTGGTCTCTTTTACGAGGCTTGCCGCAAAGTGCACTCCCCTTCAGGCAAAGACTTTTTGGTCAGTAATTGTCACTTAGGTCGTCAACTTACTCAATGACCTATATTCGGCCTTTGACGCTATCATTGAAGAATACAAGGTCTATAAGGTGTGTTCCTTATTTTAATACAATATTACACTTTGTAGTGACTAATAAACAAAAAAAAATGCATGCAAAAGCTTTCATCCGACATTGCCCATGTAGGTGGAAACGATCGGTGATGGCTACCTGTGCGTATCGGGCCTGCCGCACCGAAACGGCAACGAGCATGCCCGGGACATTGCTGAGATGTCTTTTGGTTTCCTTCGGGCGATTGCCGGTTTTCGAATTGCACACCTGCCGCAGGAGAGAATCAACATTCGCATCGGCATCCACACTGGTATCTTTATTGTCAACCAAGTAATCTTGAGCACAGGACCCTGCGTGGCCGGCGTCGTCGGCGTCACCATGCCTCGCTACTGCCTCTTCGGCGACACCGTCAACACCGCCTCGCGCATGGAAAGCAACGGAAAACGTACTTGCTGCCGATGTTTCACCTTTTCGATTTTAGCAGGGCAGATCCATATCTCAAGCGAAACGAACCGTTACCTCACGCAGATCATTGGCGGCTATAAAACCGTTTCTAGAGGCGATGTTATAATAAAGGTCGGCCGATTTTAAGGATGCCAATCTTTCAGGGAAAAGGCGTAATGGAGACTTTCTGGCTTCTGGCTGATGATGATGCTCACGCCCCAGAAGAAGCTCTTTTCACATGAATCAAATGTTGCTCTATTTCGATGCTTGACATTATTTTGCATTCACAACATTTATTTGGCTTGAATTCTTCTTCCTGATAAAACATTTGTCTTCCTTCACTCTATAAACCAGCGTAACCCGGCAAGGAGCAGCAATAACCTTTTTGAGCAGGCTAGTAGGTTGAGCATCGAGTCCCAAAACCCGAGTTCTTCGATTTCGAGCTTTACCGAGTTTTGGGAGTCCCGAGTTGTCCGAGTTCGAGTTTCTCCGAGCTTCTCAGTCGCTCCAGTCTCGAAGATGATCCGAAAACAATCGTCCACACTTGAAAGGCGTGTCTTCAGATGGAAGCGACCGTCTTCGGGGAACCACAGATCAGTATCATCCTCCAGCACGGGAAGGTTGCGCCTGTTTTGAATGCCGCGCCATACTTGGCAGACATCTTTTGCTGTCTTGCGTCGCACATCATGAATTCACCACTCGCCCTGCCAAAACAAATGTCTCAAGTTCACCAGACACTCAGCCGTCGCGCGTTTTTGGTTGAAAACGGGGAGTATAATGAGATTCAAAACAACAGCCGGTTCATGAAATGTAGCTGAGATCAGGGTGGGTAACGGGCCGGCCCGGGCCGGCCCGGGCCGCCCGGCGCCCGCCCGGCCTTGAGCGGGCGGGCCGTCAGTCTCTTTTGGGTCGGGCGGGCGGGCCGGGCCGGGCGCGGGCCGCCCGCGGGGGGCCCGGAGGTACACAGGGTCGGAAGAGTGAAAGTCTTTCTAAGTCTTTCTGATGTCAAGCGATCTGCTGCTTTCAGCAGTAGGGTCATTTAGTCAGCATCTGCTAAAAAAAAAACTGTGTTGCCGGACGTTAAACAGCACAAATCTGAAAAAGCTTCGGAGTGCATAGGCCTCTCCCCCACTATCAAAAGGCAGTGGCTCACTCTGTTAGAGGAACGTCCGCGGGCGCCTGTTTTCCCACCCTGCCCACAAGTGCTGGTACATAAATATTTTTGATTGGCACAACAGCACAAAATTATCCCAAAAAGTGCACAAAGTGGGCGCCCTCCCGAATGAGAACTTTAAGAACGAGAACTCTCTGCATGAGAACCGCCGAATGAGAACTTCAACATGTGAATTATCCAAATGAGAACCTTCATCTTCAGAACCGGAAAGATAAGAACGGTTCATGTGAGAACCGGACGGATGAGAACTATTCAGCATGCTAATTGGGTTCCAAAATTGTCCCTTGGGCAGGGCAAGTCTTTGAAACTGGCCACCGGCGACCTGATGAGTCCGGGAGCTTAAGAGGCTCGCTGAGTAGCCAAACAAGACCAGACCCTCTAGCAAGCTCGCTTCAGAAGTCCGGTAAATTTGGGTCGTTGAGACAACAAAATACCCTTGAAAGTGGCAGATGATCGCACACGAGAAGCTGCCGTGAAATCAGGACACCCTACATAATTTGAGCCAAACGCTGAACACAAGCGTTGAACACGATAGCGAACGACATACCAACAAGAATTTAAATTCTTTGTTTCTCCTCCAGGGGTCGCCTTTTAAAGTTTTCCCGCTAGTAAATCTACCAGAATTTGGGCTCTGATGAGGCAGTTTGAGAACATCTGCTCGGTGTAAATTTCCTCGGTGTTCGACCGAAAAGTAGGGAGAAAACCGCGAGAAAGATATTCGGCTTTGATGTCGGAAAGTTCAAGGAAGACGTGGGCTGAAAAAGCTAGCTAGAGCTGATGCACAGGCAACACTGGCATCTGCATACACTCGGTTCTCATTACGATAGTTCTCATCCGTCCGGTTCTCAAGTCAACCGTTCTCATTTTGATGGTTCTCAAAAATAGGCGTTCAGAAGCGGGAAGTTCTCATTCGACCGTTCTCATGCAAAGTTCTCATTCTTAAAGTTCTCATTCGGGGGGAAAACGAATGGCACAAATTTGCCCAGCCCTTTCACTCACCTTTTCAATGATGTCAATCACATGAGAGAACGGTTTTTGCAGGCGGCCCGCTGCCGTCGAGTTCGCTTTGTGCTCACGGCCCATTACGAGATCCTTCAGTCGCGTATGCACATTTCTGTGAGAATGCGAAAGAAAAGAGTTCAGGCCCTCCGCTGAAGCGTCGAGCCATCAGGCGTCTGACCGACCTGCCGTCGAAGGCGCTCGTCCGCCTCCTCATCCATCTGCCGCCGAAGGAGACGCTCGCCTTCGAGAAGACCTGCAAACGCTTCCAACAGCTCATCGCCGAGAACACGGCCGTCACACAGAAGTGAGGCAGAGAATACTGAGGAGACAACTTTTGAAGATTCCCATATTCTCTGTCGATTGCCTGCGACGGCTTTTATGCAGAGTTCAACCCCAGACAGCGCAAGGTGGCGTACTTCGAACTTGCACTGGACGCACAACTACACAAGGTGCTCAGGGATAATATAATAAAAACACCAGATATCTACAGCACCACTGCGAGATGGGCGGGCGCGTCCACGTCATCTCTGACGATGATGGAACGCTCATGGAGTACTGCCAGCCTACGCGTACGCCTTCATCCAGAGTCCTACTCGAACACTTCCTGCGAAAGGTTTACTGTATTTTTGAATGCAGGTTTTTTTTATTCGAAATAGAACACAACTACAATATCTATAAATTAATATTGCACATATGGAAATGTTCTAGATCTTGGCGAAGGTGGAGGTTCACGAAATGATCGTGGACTGCTACAACGACGACAATCTCCTCTTCTTCCAGGAGGTTCAAAAAACGGTTCATTCTGACAATGGAGACCAGACCTTCTCCAAGTTCGTCAGTCAGCCGAGTCTCGAGAAGATCGAATTCGTCTTCCGCTTCGACTTCAGCCATTCGTGTAATGCACAGAATCTCGAGTTCTCATATTCTTTCTCTCTCAGTTCATTTGAGTCCCGAGAGTATCGTCAACTTCGTCCACGCCTTCCCCTCGCTCAAGTCACTGAAGTCAGCACAGAGAAAATTCTCTTTTAGAAAAAAAATATACTGTAATGCTTCAAAAGAACTCATTGTCAGATGAAACAGTACTGCCTCATTGAATCAAAGAAACATTCAGGATCGAGAATTACGCGTGGCCGGACATGTCAATCGAGATCTTCGATGATATGCCGCACCTCGACCGCTTCTCCATTGTATGTGACACCGTTCGTGAAAGCTTCGAAAAATAATGCACAAAAACTCTAGAGCCTGCTCTTGAGCAAACACGATTTCAAGGCTCTCTGTCGTCGAACGAAGGCGCTCCGTCTTGGCGTCTGCCCGCGTCTCTCAACTGAGGAGCTTCGCTGGCTGCTCAACAAAATGGCTCGAGGATTCTCTATCGTCAAGTTGGCCATCATGGGAAAATCAATTCTTTACAGGGATTTCTTCGTCATCATCGAGGACCCACGTGAAGGGGTGACGATCTTGTTGCAAGTGCTGGGCGAACTCCCCCACAACTACGAGTGCTCTTATCAGTATCGCGGGAATCAAGTGGTCTACGTCATCGAGGGCGGGTGCACAATCGACGTCGAATTCGTAAGCCTCGTCACTCAATTATGAGATCTTCCTATTTAGTTGAAATTTGGAGAGAATTTGTTAATGAGAGCCATCGACCGCGCCCAGCAAGACGACGACGATGTGAACAGCAATTTCGCGGAGGCACAAGTTTGTCATTCCGGGATGGATAAAGGCCTTGAGCAGGTCAACAGGCGACTCTTTATGAACGGCGAGTATTACGTCTTCGGCCTCTGCGCAGTGGATGAAACAGCGCTGTGGGCCTATCCAGATGTGACTAGAATTTTGGAGAAGAGGTTTATCTTGTAGACCTTCCCATGGAAAGTGCACCGTCTGAGAGTTGAGAAGCCGCCTCACTCACCCTCGGAGCCCTGCAATTTCATCCAGCAAGGTGGAGTTTTTGTGCGGAGATGAATTCATTTGGCAGATCTCTATCTGAAGGATCTTCCCGTGCGCATCATCGCCGGTCTCATCTTGCCGCTTCTCTCGCCCAACGACCTGCTCGCCTTCGAGGCCACCTCGAAGTTCTCCAAGCGTCTTGTCGAGGAGAACCGCTATCTCTGCCAGAAGTCTGTTGAAGTGACTTCAAAAGATTTCTTGCTTAGGGCGGACACCAAGATCGTCATCAAATCGTGGAATCTGCACTTCTACATCAATTGCGACGCTCTGGAGAGGCAAAAGAAGACACTCAAGCTCATCTACGACTACGATGATTCGGTCAGTGAACTTTCGAATTGCCAAAAGTTCACTTTCGTAGAAGAAGGAGCTGGAATACTTTGAGAAGGAGCTGGGCATCGACGTGAGGCAGAGGAAGGACTCACTCAACGAATTATATGTCGACGTCTGCAGACCGCCGCTGCGTCTTCCCGAAAGCCTCGTCCTCGACCATATCTTCAACAAGGTTTTTCTTCTTGCTTTTTATCTCAAAACCCTCGCAGGTCCTTTCGCGAGTGGCCGTCAAGACACTCGAGGTCACATGCACCGATGCTGGCCTCGGCATCTTCGCGAAGGTTTTCTGTTTGTAAAAAGTTTTAATGAAAGTTATTAGTCGCTCTGGAAGTGCCAACGCCCGACGCGATCAATGCCGTCGACCTTGCAGCTGGAGTATCTCCGGGTCGATATCGAAGGCAAGCTCTCTACAGAGATTCCCACAGTCTAGATGGGATCCCCTCGGCGGATGCCCTCATCGAGTTCTGCCGCGGACTGCCGTCGCTAAAAGAGCTGGCGGTGAACATCGACGGAGTCGAGAAGAAGAGCGTCGTCGAAGCTCTTGCCATGAGCGCGAATCGTGGATGGTAAGCGCAGCCTTTTAAATGCGAAAGTTTCTCGCAGGAAATTGTTTATCTACTGCCCCTCCTACATCAAGGTGGAGGACGAGGAGAAGTTCGTCGAGGAAATACTCGACCTCGAGAACTGGAAGCTCAAGGACGACATCTTCGAGCGCATCGCCGACGACGGTCGTCACGTAAGGGGCCGACTGGTACGTTGAGCCACTTCACTGATGAAAAGTTGGCAGATGCGTGAGAACGAGGACATCTTCAGCGACATCTACTTCAGCGTCCGCCCTCCTCAATAAATTTCATCCACAATCTTGCTTATTTCTTTCCTAATATCGTTTTCTTTTCTTCTCGGTGGGCATTGCAGGAGTCGTCTTCTAGATTGTCAGATCTGGATCATAGCATAAGGCGCTTCAATAATAACAGAACCAATAGAACAAATAAGAGTTTCAATCAGAAACGACGAAGCAACAAAGACAGACCTTCTAAGAATACTGAGAGTGCGGTCCTGCCTTCTCACTCATGAAAAGCGACGAAAATCTTCGTAGTCCACTTCTGGCTCGATCGCCACTCGAAGTCTCTCGCAACGTCTTCGACTCTACATTCGGCCATCTGGGGAACGGACGCAACAAGCCTCGAAACGTCGCCCCTAGAAAAGCCAGGAAGGCCTCCATCCCCGCACACAAGCCCGTCATCCTCAAAGGAACGAGCCTGAAGGAAGACTTCCAGCTCGAGTCGGAGAGCAGCAGCGAGGAGAAGTCGAAGAAGAAGAAGAAACTCCCGAAGAGCCTCAAGAAGCGTCAGCGTAGCAAGAAGACGAAGAAGGGCCGTTCTTCTTCCTCCTCGTCGTCCAAGTCCTCTAAGTTGGCCTTCTCCTCCGTCCCTCGCTCACGGTCTCGCAAAAAATACCGCAATCCGGGAGTTTCAGGGCCAGTTCGCCCAGATGCGGATCGTGACCATCGCCGTCGAGGTCAGGGCGATTTTTGTGCTGCTGGGCTTTCGACCAGGCGAGGAGCGCCTCTTCCACGCGAAGTGCCTTCTCGCCTCGTCGGAGTATAAGCCATCTTCTTCATGAACGGAGCAAGTTTCAGGCCTCTAAAGGGTCGTCTCTACCTCCGCGAGGACAAGTTCGTCTCCGAGATCGACAAGCACACGGACTAGTAAGCTACCGTAACCCATGTGCAGAGCTTGCAGCAATCACTCGCTAGCGGACTTCGACCGCTGCGCGACCGACTTCGACTTCATCTTCAACGGCACCAACAAGTGAGGGGAGAGGAGAAGAGGAGGCAGGAAGCTCGAGGCCTACGTGGTGGTGCGCCGTGCCGGCCTCGTCTACGAGCGCTGGATCTTCTGAGGGGACCGGCTCTCCATCTTCTTCAAAAGCCATGCAAAACCCTCATCGATAAAGTTCTTTATGAAATGCTCGCAATTCGATCTCAAAGATTTATGCTGACGCTACATAACATGTACGATGGGAGTGAACAAAATAAGACTCTACTTTTACGAGCTCTGATCGAGAGAGCAAAAGAATGCTCATGAAGCGCCTTTGGGCAGAAATGAAATCACGAGTGCGACAGGAACATAAACAAAAGCTTATAAACGACCAGACGTGACGAACAGCCGGGTGTATTGAGAGCAGATGCCTCTCGTGCCACTTTTCTTCCTCTTCAGCCTATTCATCGATTATTCTTCTAGCACAACTCTTCAACTAAAGGTTTGCAATGATATTCAAGAAAAAAAAATGGAACAGGAAGGCTCGGAGGTGAGACTCATTGGCCATGTGTGGAGTCGACGTCGAGTGAATGTGACCGGCTTCGAGATCTTCAAGGAAGGAAAATGGATCGACGAGGTTTCTCAGCCTTTTCTAGTTTATTCTTTCTAAACTTTCTGGAGCCAATGTTTTTATGTTATTTTTAGAGTTCAGAAGTACATATGATCTCTTTTTATAGGAAGGCAATGCGGTGGAAACGGGCAGCGAGACCTTTATCAACATGGATGGAAGGCTGGTCATCAAGAACTTCCAAGCTGCTGACAACGGCGAATATTTTCGGTGTGCATCAGGCTCACATACTGACGCTTATACGAGTTTCAGCAACCACAGAGGTGAGGCCGCTGAGGAAGAGGTCACGACGACAGCAGAGTCTGACCAAATTGAACAGGAGAGCGTGTAACATTTTTGGCTCCATGACAACGTTTATAAATGTACATGCAATATTTATTTATTTGCTCGAAACGATTTATTTTATTTGTGATTCATGTCCAGCGTCGAGCAAGTTCAGCAAAATAAAGTTCGGTTTCGATTTGGTGTCGCAGTTTTGTGGCTTCATAGTTTCTGGGATTTCTCGATGGAGACACTCTGGTGCACAAGGCCTTGATACCAGACTTTGCTCGTTTCATCGACGGGGGATGGAAGCTGCAAATATTTGTGGAAAGCACTTCAACTTACATTATTGCAACAATCGGACTCGCTATAACATTCAACGCTGTTATTGTGTGGATCGCATGGGTTGACAACCAAGAATATGGGAAAATCACTTCGTAAGAATTATTGAAGACAATTTGAGCAATTGTGAAGTCGCTGATTAGCCTGGAAAAAAATACAGACTACTTTTTTAGGTCTTACATGAGACAGCTACAAGCGTTCATTCCACACAGTAGTCGATTGGTTTCGATATTCTCTTGGATCTATAAAAAACATTTTTTAAACAATTTGTATAAAAAAGATCTTACTTGATATCGGCAACTCAGCGAGAAAACAGCTTTTCCCTTCATCCAATCATTTTGTCTTCGCTTGCTCGACTGCAGAAGAACGACGCTGAGCTGAAAAAAAAATGGTACGAAAAGACCGTGAGATGAAGGCTAACGACGAGGCAGACGAAGTCGAGCACCACGGCTCCCCAGGCGTGAAAGATGAAAAGCTTTGCAACGCCCTCGAAGGTTGTAGGTTGAGTCAAACGTATTCCAGCCATGAAGACGCTCGTCAAGACCTTGAAGTGTTTTGTGAAAAAATATCGATGTCATTTACCACAAGAGGAACGATGATTAGGGGAACGGTTGGGCGTCGATAGCGTTCGTAACGATGTGGCCATAGGACTGCCACACATCGTTCGAGTTGGGAAATTGGAAGTCTGAAGAGGTTTTATTATTGTTATTCGAGGCATTGAAGAATTTACAGAAAAGGGAAGGAAGCAATGCAAATCTCCAAGACGAATTCGGAAAGAGCAGCAGAGCCGAGAAAAAATTCCTTCTCTAGGTGAAGTTGTAATGTAACGGGAATACTGGCGAGGGCGTTAAGAATCAAGAAAATGCGATAAGCAATCTGAAATCATTTGAACCATCACGAATTGTAAAACTTACATGAAAAGCTCGCATGTTTACGTGCCAACTTCTTTTCCTTATAAGCAAAATAATTGCGTATAAATTGAGAAAAGGCGAGAAGGCGTTTAGAACTAGCTCGACTAATAGAAAAGTGAGACTTATGGCTCGGTGATCTTCCGCTCTTCGATAATAACCATTTGGAGGGTCGGAAAGTGGTAGGAGCAAGGGATAAAGCCGCATTTATTCACAGAAAATAGGAGAAGGTGGAAGTCTGTGAAGGAAGCCTTCTAATCGAAGGTGTAGGGGGCAAGCTATGACTGGAAGTCGGCCTCCTGGGGCAGGTGCGCTCGTTAGGCATTCTATCCCCTGAAGCTCTGACCGGCTTTTTTCCTCCTTGGCAAACCACAAACAACCTCAACGTCACGACTTTAGTCTGACTTTGTGATCTTTGACACCACTCACATTAGTATTAATCCTTGTCTGATCACAGATTTTACAAGTTTTATTCCCTAGGTCACGGGGCGACGAGACTTGCTCCCTGACTAGACATTGAATGTATTTTATGCTCTAGACGAGTACTGAGCCACACGTCCCTTGCTATTAGCAAGTGCAACATTCCAAGCATTGGCCATCTGCTCGAAATGAGCGTCGATCTCGGAGAGGGCACGGGGCTCGTCTCGTGGGCGGACCTTCCCACTCTCGCCTCGAAGACGCGAGATGCTCCTTCTGACGTGCTCCCACAGCTTTGGGTGCATTCTGCAAGCGAGGCCATGTTGAGCAGAAGAAGACTTTTGATGAATCTCCGATGAACCATGTGACAGAAGCATTTTCTATTCAGAAAGGGGAAACTCGAATTTCGTAGAATTTAGAGTTACAGGCGGAATGTCACATTGTGACTCGAGATCAAAGGCTCAGTGGTAAATGTTGCAAGCGAATAAATAAATAAATAAAGTTAGTAAATAATTAATAAAACTCACATGGCATTGAGGAAAGGATAAGCGAAGGCGTCGACGGCGATAATGAAATCAAAAAGTTGAACGACAATCGCCGGCATGCGATGTCCCGGCCAGAAGGTGTAGACATAGAACACGGAGGTGAAGTACGCGTGGCTACAAAATTTGGGCTCGTTTGTGCTCGACTACAGTTTTGAAGAAAAACAAAATATTATTGAAGAGAAGGATCTCGAAGGTATTGAAGGAAAAGGACAAGGCGAACTGTAAAGGGGTCTCCATGGACTGCCAGCATCCTTCACGCCCTCGTCTCCTTGTTATGGACCGTTTGTCCATCTCAGAGTGCGGGGGAGGGAAGAAGCTAGCTACTTGAACTTCTTCTTTTAGCTTCATGAAGTAAGCCATCAGTGTACACACTCTCGTGTGTACGATCAGGTCTCGTAGCGAAAGCCCCAAGGTTTACTGTAGTTTGCGCGCACGCGCAATGTTTTGTGCCCAAACTTCACTTCTCGAGATGCGGCGGTGGTGAGCGGTCACGCTCCCCCGTCCCTCTGCCCATTTCCCCCACTTTGCTGTTTGTGTTGATCAGTGTAGATAAACTCTTGTTCTTTACAAGAGTCGCGCAGAGAAACCGGGTTCACACACATACCTTGGGAGTTCTCTACAATCAGAAGAGAAGAGGTCCCACTGCTCAACCGGAATATGAAAGTAAGGGCATCTCGTGCTCCCAACAAAACTTACCTGACGATGTTTGTAAGGTCGATATGGGCGAGCACTTTGTTCGTGTAGAAGTTTTCGCGCAGCTGAAGAACTTTCTCGTTCAGAGATTGTTTGAGAAGAAAGAACCACCTGGTAGCGATTTCCGAGTGAAAATTCTTCTTTGCCACGACGCCAAGATCGCATTTGTCTGTAGGAGTTGTAGAAGAGCCAAGCGGCTGCCTGAAGAGACTTTGAAGGAAATGAAGAGACTGACAATGGCGGTGAAGGCGTTGCAAGCTGAGACGAAGATGCAGTGGACGAACATGGGGAACATGTTCGGATCGCCGAGGCCGAGAACTCGCCAAGCGACGAAGCCACCCTGACTACACCACTGAAACGTCTTTTTTATCCCTTTAGTGGAACTGGTCAATATGATTTCAACTGAGAGCTTACGTATCACAATTTACACATGAGCCTGAGATCTCTTTTCGAGTTGGAACTTACCAGTCCGAAGATGACAATAGCCGTGATAATCGGCGACTTCCGGGCTTCATAGGTTTTTGAGCAAACCGACGCGATTATCCTTTCTGCTTGTACCACAATCAAGCTGAAAAGTCTCTTGAGAGTTTTGTCGTACCCGAATTCAAAGGAGGACATCGAGGTCTCTTTGACGACTTGCGCCCACATCGTCGATGGATCCCAGAAGACGCCCGTTTGCAGAAGATGAATAGCTGTTGGAAGACGAAAGAGACACATGACAGTCAAGGCAAAGTGAAAGGTCATCTAAACTTGTCTCATCAACCGTGTTCTACGGCTCTCTTACCAGAAAAGCCCTGAAGTTGGCGTGGAAGAGTCCGCGTTTCAGCTGAATGATAACAAAGATGTTGAGGAAGGGCGAAATGACGTCGAAGATGATCTCGGCCACAAGAAGTGGAATGATGAGCTCGTCGGGTCGTTCAGGGAGCATTTCCGGCGGAAGAAGCATCACGGCTAAAACCGACTTTGTGAGAAAGAAGCGATGCAGATAATGCGGTATTCGAGCCTTGCAAGACCGAAGAGAAATGAGAAATGGCAAGGGGGTAGGTGCCGAGATGACAACAACTTGCAGTCTCCCATGAGATGAAGGGGACAACCACAAATCTTGAATAGCGAAAATAAATAAGGAAGCAGGGGGGAGAAGAAGAAGTCTAGAGAGGGACGAAGTATCGCGGAAATGGGCAGTTTGAGGGAAGTGGAGGGAGTGGCCAGAGAACTAAACAAGTGGCAACCTCTACAACCCTTGGTTGCAGGTGCCATTTGGGATTCTGAAAGGGCTTTTGCGTGTCTCTAACCTCTCTCGTAGGACTAGAACTTGGTTTCGTTGGTCCGCTCTCAAGGGGCAGAGACTTCGTCGAAGCAACTTTTTGAGTCTTTTGAATCGTGACTAGACTCTCCTTGAGGAATAAAAGAACGTCAAAGATTCGATGTTCAATGTTCAAGAAACTCAACGCGAACTCCGCTATGAGATCGAATACGGTGACTACAAACTACGCGAATGCGCGCGTGAAAATTTCGTTCGAAAAATTCGCTTTGCCAGTTGAGTTTCCGGCGGTTGTGCTCTTGTTATTTTCTCGTGTTTTGTGTGCGCTTCCTCGTTTTCGCAATGTTATTTGTAGTGTTTCAGATGGCGGCCCCATCAGAGGACGCCCTCGAAGTGATTCGTTGCTTGGAAGCGATCAAAGCCGAGATACG
>JAQIXL010000508.1:0-30108 GCA_034700245.1 Poikilolaimus oxycercus | reverse complement strand
TAACGTAATCAGTCACGATTACGAAATTACGGAATTACGAATTACGGGTTGAGAAAAATCCGTAATGCTCAGCCCTGGTTGATAGCCGTCGCGCTTGGTTCAGTCATATGCCAAGTCTCTCATCTTTCTTCGTTCTGCCTAGCTGCATGACGTGAAAGAAGATCTCTTACCGCCTTCTCATTAAGCAAGAATTGACTCATGCCCTCATAGTCTCCATTTGTTTCCTTTCTCACACTCCACGGTTCCCAAGAGGTTGTCGAAGGGCGTCAGCGCTATTTCACTTCGAGTAAAATCTGTCCCCTCTCGATGATATTCTTCGTTTAAGTGGAGATGAAAAACTCGTCACGCAAACATCTTATGCCCCCACCCCTCTCGTGTGTTGCCCACACACCAGAATCGCGAGACGAAAGGCGACAAACCTCTACCTTCTCCGCAGATTGCCCCCTTTTTATTTCAGTAATGAAATTGCCGCGAGCTACGAGTACAACCCGAGTGCTTGACTTCCCGGGTCCATTCTACTTTTCACTGAATCGAGGGAACTGCGGGCATCCATAGCTTCCGGCTCCCAACGTAAATGGCTCTATGGCTAGGGCTAATGTCAACGTCACGAACTTGGCCATCCCATGAGCAAAAGGCAAAGAGAGGACCAGCTGTTTTCGCTTTTACTCCAATGCACCTCCTCCCGCTCCACCACCTCTCTTCCTTCTTCTTCTCTCTCTCCTCTCCTCTGCCTTCTGGTGAGAGAGTCCCTCGTTTCCTTCAAGATGTGCCCCTCAACCTCGAAGTGTGTCTTTTTGTCGACTTTCGTAGGCGTTCAACGTCATTTCATCGTGAACGTTGTCTTTTCTCGTCGAACCTTTTGATCCCTAGGTATGCGTCTTACTAGCGCTACAGATGCGGGAAAATTATCACCGCGGCGGCTCATAAACGTATCTACGGTAGATTGCGGTGCGGAAAGACAAGGCGTGACACTCTGCTATGAGCTTCCTCGTGTGCCGACGGCTCGTTGCTCAGTGCGCCCCGTCGCTCTCCTCTCACTCCTCGCACACTCCGGCCGGGCATCGGCGACACGCGTAAAAAGCCGCGCGAATGTTTTCAACCTCATTGCACTCCATTTGCCCAGCTCGCCTTTGAGGCCGGCCGAACGCGCAAGGAAAAAAATCGCGTTCAACGGTGGTATACGACTGACGAGTTAGACTCGGGGAAAGAATTTCTTTTGGGAGATGATCAACGGTCCCAACGACCGGCGAATGGTCTTTCTACGTGGACGCCGACATAGAACAGCGGTCACCTTGCAATTAGTCATAGCCTGCTTTCTGCTTTGCGTCTGTCGTTGTGTCTGCCTCGGTTGCTCTAAACCCTTGGCACTCGTGCTTCCGGGTCCCTCGCCGCCTTCGAGATTTCGTCCACCTCCCTCTTTGGTGACTCCATTGTCGAGGCTGTCTGTGTCGGCTCCCGAGTCTTCCCCGCACTCGGCCCTCTTGATCGCCCTGGGGCCCTGCGCGCGCGTTCTTCTTCTCCCTCTCTCTCAACCCCGCTTCTCGCCTCTTGGGCCTTCGCTTCCTACTTAGCCTCCTCACACCTCAAGTCTCTTTATAATCCCATCTCCGCCTTTCGTCTCTTAGTCGATGTGAAGCTGTGTCCGCGAGGCCTCGCTCGCTCCTCCATGCCGGCCGCCGTAAGTGTTCATTCAAACTCAAATTTCATCTCGTAAAATGAGATTTTGAAAGAAAGAGTAGAATAGGAGTGCGTTCCTTGTGCATAGGCGGCGTCTAGAAGACGCCAAACGCATAATCCGCGAAGAGCGCTTCAAAACAAACTATCGGCCGCGCCAGCTCCTGCTCGCCCAGCGCCGACTCCTCCTATTCCTTCTCGGGAGGCCCGTCTCCTCCTCGGCTAGCCGCCTTTACTTGTTTGCGAGCTCGGCGTCGTCTCGCATATGCGACGCGGAGGTGCCGGGAAGCGAGAGCCGTGCCTTCCTCCCTTCCCTCTCTCCTTCTCTTATCCAAGAGCCGTCCGCAATCCCGAAACACTCCCTCTCTTCTCTCTTCGCGTCTTTTCCTCGAAACATTCAAATGCCTAGTGTTCCGAGAAACAAAAACTGCTCGAGGAGGCAGCCGGCGAACTTCCAAGTCGTGTGCGCGCAAGCGCCTGTTCTTGAAGAAACGCGTGGCACTCGGAAAGCGAACTCCTCTCCTCGCCCGCGCTTTCCTCCTCTCTCTCACGGTGGCGTATGCGCCTAGACAGCTCGTTCCCATTAGTTTCCTGCCACGAACACACCGGGCGGTCTTCGAATCGCGCACAAAGCGCGTCCTGGCTGCTTGCTGGAAACACGGACCAGGGAAGGGGGAGGGGACTGGGTGCTCGCATGTCCCCGCGGTGACGGCTGGATGGCCCCTGGCCGGCCGCTCGCGCGTCCTCCGTCCTCCTCCTCATTCGTATTCCATGTCGATTCATGTCCATTATCTTGTCGACTGCGCAGGCGCACATTCGCCGTCTGCCAGCCCCGGGCCGCCTGCCACTCGACATACCCACAACGACGAAGATCTGAGGCGACGCCTCTAAGGAAAACAGCCATCTCGTCCTCTCTCCTTTCGCCCTTCTCACCAAGTGGCCCCCTTGCGTCGACCCCTCTGAGTCGTCTTCTTCTTCGTCCCTTGAGTCACTGAAGAGATTTGCACGCTCTCGTCCCTCCTTCGCCTCGAGGGGGTCTCAGATTTAGTTTCGTCTCTCTTCTTGTGGTTGATAAGTCATCATCGAGCCGGCTGCTTGTGCTGCGCACGAGAATGCCGACACATTACGCATTCATTATCCCATTTCGAGAAAACGCCAACGAAGTCGCAGGTCGCCTTGTTTGGCAAAAAGAAAAAAAGCGAAATCCCGTGGGCCGTCGCCTCTTTTCACTATACGAATGGTGCGTAATACATGGGTATGCCGTGTTATGTTTACCTCATACTATACCGCACGGACATATTGCTCATCCAAAACGGCCTGTCGCTTCTCATTTCAGTGACGGCCATTCGAAAGTCGATTTCTTCCTCTCTGGGCGACCGACTTGACCATAGTCCAATATCGCGAGCTCACTCGAGCATATTCGACGTCTTCTTGCTAATTTCGGTTTCCTACCACTTCGAGCATGTTGTGGAGATGTGCTTGATCGATTGAGGGAGGGAGGCCCAGGTCTGCGAGACGGAGAAGGAGGAGGAAGAGGCCAGGCGTCCTTCGTGAGAGCCGCGCTCGCGCGAACGTCAGTCACACACACACAGACGCCCCGAGACCAAATAGAAGGCGCGAAGCAGCTAGGGAAGAAGAAAAAGAAGAAGAAGGCTGACGGATTTGCACGTGACCGCGAGGGCGCTCATTTCGTTGCCGCGAGTCCCAAGAACGCCGCCGCCGTCGCCGCTCACGGCAGCCGCGGAATCGGAGCTCCTCGTCCCTGCGCTGTCGCGAAAAGCGCACGCATTGATTGCCGGCAGCGACGGAGGTGGACGTCCCCCTCCACTGTGTGAGGACTCTAGCCCTTGGGTCGGGGGAAGGGAGGGGGCGCCTCTCCCACGACGATCCTCGAGGGAAGCACCCTCTCTTCCAGTCGAAGCTTTCCTAAATTCTCTCAAGCGCAAAAGCCTTCCCCCTCTCTTTCTCTTGCCCGGTAATCATAGCGGCAGCTATTCACTGGCGCGTGTTTACGTGGTTGGAACGAGACGCCGCTGGTCGCCGCCTCGGGTCTCCGTGGACGAAGGCCGCTTGCAGGGCGAGGCAGCCGCCGCCCCACCAGCCTCCACGCTGCGCCCGACGGCCGTCGCCACGCGCTCGTCTCTTGTCCTCCTCAGTACTCAGGGAACCGAAACCGTAGTCGTTGACACTCCCGTGGAGCTGACGCCCTCGTCGTCCACGTCCGAGTCCCTCGTCCGGCCCTCCATTATTCTCAACGTCTTTCGACGCTGCTTTCCCGCCAGGACCAACTCTCGTGACGCCGTCGAGAAGACCGTCGTCCCACAGGCGAACGCGGCTGTAGCCGCTGTCGCTGCCGGCGACGACCTTCGACCGCCGCATCACGCATCTACCTCCTCAGGTCTAGGTGAGTCCCCATCCAAGGTTGAGAAACAAACTTCACAGTGCATCCCAACGGCGTTTTCCCTTCTAATTGGTGTGACTTGAAATGAGGGCGTCTCGTGTGAGAGCCGAGTGACTTCGGGACACGAAAGTGGCTTGCGACTTTGCTGTTAGACGAGAAGCGAGACGTGCACGACCAAAGAGAAAAACCGTAGTTTTCCTGGAAAATCCACTAGTGTTTTCGAGGGGAAAGGGAAGTTTTCCTTTCTTATGGGAAGATGAGCGACAACATTTTGACATCCAGCTGTCTTTTCCATGACTTTCATTGAAAACTCTTTCACCTATGATCGTTCTTCTGGGTAATGACGCTGTGAAGAAACGTTCGCGAGAAGAATTTCCCAGCTTCGCATGTGTGTATGCGTGGCCCCTGGAGCGCGATTGATTCATGGAATAAGCGGGGCGCCGCAAGGGGAAGGGGAAGGCCGTGTAGAAGAGTACTTCGTCCCGTTGGTGCACATAGGCGTTGTCGTCACAGCGAATGTGTCCTTCCTTCGTCCTCTGCGTAAGAAGAAGGCCGCTCTCTCTCCGTGAATACGATATTCACTACTCTTTCCCAAGACTTTGTACTTGAAGTTCGAACTTCGAACAACAGCGCCATGTGCGCTGATAGCTAGAAGAGGAACGGGAAAGAGGGTTGTCCCCATTCATCTAGTGAAGAGCGGAGGCGCTCGCTGAGACGCGCATGGGAGGGATGCGAGGGCGACGGGGGAAATTTCGTTTTCTCCCGTCCACCATAATTCGTCGTCTCTCGTGCCATCGCTGAGGGCGGCGAAGGCACCCTCAGCGCCACGAGGACAAGGCCCATGGGTCTTCACTCCTTTTCCTTGCTTGCTCTCTTGGCATTGTTTCCACATCGCTCATTCTCGACTACGATGAGCAGATGGACAACGGGGGACAAAGAACCACAATGGCGGAAGAGGGACCTCTCTCCTCGCCTATCTCCTTCACGTAGCTCTTCTCCAGACCGAGGGCCTAATGAGATCCCTCCCCGGAGAATAGCCCTCGAACGACACACAGATGTGCAGACAGACGCAACATCCTCCGATTTCTTCCTCCTCTTTCTCTGGGAAGTTAAAAACATTCTTTTTCGAAAGGAGAATGGGGAGAAAGAGAGAAAACAAGACTTCGAATAAACAGAATGACGAGTAATGCCAGGGAGAAAAAAGAACAAAGGCGACTTTGCAGACGGTGGCTGTCGTCATTTCGCCGCCCTCGTCCAGGGCTCGAAGGCGGTGGTGCGGACGACGGGTCGGCTTCTGGGTCGAGCCGTCATGGGAACAACCGTCTCGTCCACATCCAGTCCGGAGCCCGACGATGCGGCTACCACGGCCGATCGTGTCCTCCTCTTCCTCTCACAAAAACCCTTGCGCATGGCTAACATGCTCAAGGTGACCAGGTATTTTCTTTCACTTCATCTTTCAAGTAGTTTTCTTCTTGCTTTGGCGGGTCTGAGAGGGAAGGAGAGCGGAACCATACGGATATCAATTTCATGATGGCGAGTCTCGTTTGCGCGACGTCCAAACGACAGCTGCGAAAGTCGACGTTTTCCTCAGCAAATTCAAATTCTGCAGCTTTCGTTCATCGTTGATGTATTAGACACATCCTCGGCATACACGAGCTGATCGATTCATAGTCACCCTGAGAGGATCGTGATGTTGTCCAAGAATCCAACTAATCTCTAACAAGTAAGAAAGCTGAAATCATGTAGTTTCAAGAAGTCTGATGGAAGCATCAGCATGCTTCTCGATTTTCTCTCAGTTACGCATCGAAACTGCGAAGATGAGTAACCTCGCAGCCCTCTAAAGCTTATCAACATGCCTTTCGTCAAGCAGAAAATATAGGCTGAAGCTGTAGGCAAAACGAAGCGCCAGAACGTTATTCTCTCTCAAACGCGTCTCTCTTCGGTGAGGACGAGTAGGGACGAAAAAGGTACTAATGAAGCCGAGCGAGAGCGTTCTTTCTCGCTGTCTCGTCTCTCACTTCGTTCTCCATCTCGACACTCTTTTTTCATTCGCCCTTCGCTTTCCGCGTCTCTAAGACGTGTGGGAGGGAGGGAGGAAGGGAGGAGGAAGAGGAGGCTGAAGGGGAGAAGGGACTGAAGTATCCTTCTCACGGAATGCGGCACTCACGAACGCGCCTCGAGTCTCCCGGACGACAAAGAGGCCACCGCCAGTGTGCCTCAAGGAAGGACAAAGTGATGCTGTTCCCTGGAGAGAGAAGTAAGCAGTCCGCGCGTTGCACTCACTTTTACCCTGAAGTGCGTCTCCCGGTCATGTCACTCTTTCATCGAAGTGCTGTGTCATGGAGAGCATTGAGAAACGAGCGGAGCGGCAGGCGGGAGGGTGTTCGCTTCAACGAACCCATTTCTCTCCTCTTCCATTCGAGTGCAATGAGACTCGGCGAGCAGGCGTTGGAAGAAAGACATGAGAATCTTTCTCGCCGTCCCTCCACCCTTAAGGCCTCTCACATTAAGGAGAGGGGTCTCTCTCAATCTCACTCGGAGACACTCCGCATGCTTTGCTAAATCGGCCGGAACATACATGTGAAGTTACTCTTCTACAGTGCTCTTGCAAGATTGAGTTGAGCGAGAATGACTTGGTCTTTCCGAGAAGAAATTTAGTCGAAGCTGAGAATCGCATATGCAACGAGCGGCGTTCGAGAGCTTGTTGTGCCGCGCGATTCTCGCCTCACTGCTTGAACTCAAATTTCGCAACGTTCCTCTAATCGCACATGTAAGAGTCGGGGGCAATCCGCTCTCTGAACCGTCTAGAGAAACCAGAACGTGATAATGCTGAATGCAAATTGAAAATGATTTCAGGATGATCAACGACAGCTCACCTGACGAAAAATTAGCCTTATTTGAAGCCGGCGTCGTACATCAACTCTGTGAACTCATAGCTGAATGCGGGAGTGTTGAACGGAGTCGGGTGCGTCATCGTCTTTTCGATTTGTTATTATGGTCATTCAGGCAAGAACCGAAGCAAGTGAAGAGAAGCGGCGGCGTTCACAACGACGAAATTCGGGTATCTTTGCTGCTCATCGCGGTGTCGGTTACGGTCACGGCTCAACTCGCTCGCGATGGGACATCGAGCGCACGGTGAGTCCTCATTCTCGTGATGAAAGCATGACCTTCTCGACGAAGTTCACGTGCATTAGGAGGTGGCACTTTCGTGCCGTCGGCGTCTGAGAGGGGCAGATTAGTGAGGGGACCTGCGCGGAAAGCAGTCGCTCCTCTTGCCGTGTGACGCAGACGCCTAGCCTCAAGCGGAGTTGCGAACCAACCGCCAATCATGTTCCTCGAGGGGCAGCTCGCACTTCCTTGCCGTTTTCGTCTTCGCCAATGAAAGGGGGTGGACTTCTCTTTCAAAAATAAAAGTTCGTCTATTCACCGGACTAAGTACGAAGAGGGCCGATGGGGGGATGGACGTCGGAGTGAAGGCCAAACGAAAGCTATTACGTGCATTTCCGATCGAGAGACTCAAAAGCGAACTCCATGCAGAGGGCATGAAAGAGCCTCGCGATTTAGGTGGAAGAGCGATTAGCGCGTGAGGAACACATCATCTGGCTGCTCTCTGCCCTCACCGCCTACATCTACTGTGCCTCACCCGACTTCTCCGAGTTGGAACAACCGCGGCAATCTGAGGGCGTCCATCTGGCACCGGCGGTCATCTCGGAGATCGGCGAGAGTGCCGTCATCGTTCTCCTCGAGTACCACCTCAAGAACGATTCAGTCTTTGATGTCAGCGAGCATATGGAGTTGTATCAGGCAAGTCTCTGCTTTCTGGACACACTCACAAGATTGAATTCTTCTCTATGATAGGCAGAGGCGCGTTCCTTTCTAGGAAATTAATTGCGCTATTTTCGTGCTAGGCTTTCAAGCGCTCGCACTCTTTCGGATCACGCTAGTGGGAGGAAGAGGAGGAGGGTTCTGTTTTTGTTTTCTTGTTGATATTTTCGTCACTGTCGCTTCGGCCGCGTTCGTGGCTCCAGCTTCACCTTCAGCGCGAGGCGCACGCAACGAATCGATTCCCTGCTCTTTTTGTCAGTGGAGCAAAAATATTTTTCTTCTATATCCGCTTTGATGACAGACATCAGAGGAATTCTCTTGAGAAGCGATTCTTTCCGCTTTAGTACGAGTGAGCTCAGTTGAAGCTGTTTTAGGCGTTGGAATATTTCCATCTGAAGAGAGAATTGGCTTTTGTTGACGGTAAAATAGTCCGGTCGGTGTTTACCGGAGAAGGGAGTGGTCAGCTTCGGCCTTCAGTGAGGGCGAGAGGCGACAGCCGAAAACAGCTGTGAGTGGAAAAGGGAAGAGCGACGGGAAGAAGGGATGTCGACGAGGCGGAACAAACAACGTCGTCGTTGCTGTCCTCAGCTAAGAAGAGGAGCGTCAGGGGACCGAAGAGGGGGTGGCGGAGAGAGCCTCAGGGGGGTCGACACGTCTTCGTTCAATTCAGTTATGCCATAGAAGGGGTACACAAGGAATTATGCACACTTCCAAGAACTTCATCTCGTCTATGCACACACACGCACACTTTTCATTAGAAAGGAAGCTAACAAAGAGACCGAATGATGGTTTTTCAGGCTCTCCTTGAAACCGCTGCCTGCATGTGCTTGGTGCAGGGACTCGTAACCTATATGGTCCGGCCATACACCACGTCCGCCAAGTCCATCGCCAAGCAGCTCGTGCCCAAGTTCAAGGAGATCATGTCGGCCTACCCCAATGCTCTAAAGGGTCAAATGGGTTCGCCGGACTTCCGTCTCATCGACTTTATCAACAAGATCGAGCGCTATTCCGAGGTACACCCAATCCTTTCAAATGTTTTGGTTCTTGAACCATCTTGTGTCTCGACATTGCAAAGTGAGGACTTGCAGGTTGTCATTACTGCGGCGCGTGACTACGAACGCGACTTGCCGCCCGAGCAGCGGATCCGCACCGCGTCAACAACACGAACTCGATCCGCGAACAACGACGTGATCTTCCACCGGCTGTCGATCAGCGAACTGCCCGACGAGCGGCCTGAAACACCCGTGGACATCGGCCTCCTCTACGGAAAAGCCCTCAAGCATCTTCAGATGCAGACGTTTAGGTGCGTGGGTTGCGATGAAGTTCGTCAATGTTTATCTTCGGTTTCAGATTTATTGGCGACTACGGCAAACTCGTCGTTCCGTTCAGCTTCAAGAAAGAAGCTCGTAATGTGAATCCATTCTCGCCGTCTCTCAAGGTTCGATTAATTCTCTGCAGCACGCGCATTTGCGGGGGCTTTGGAATGAAACTGACGGCAAATTCCTCCTCCGTCTAGTTGCTTCTATTCCTTCTATGTTGAAAACAACATCGCCCCCCCCCCCCATTTGCACACCAAGGCAGCGTACTCACTTTGGCTTGCTCGAAGATGGGACGAAGGGGGCATTTGAAAAGCGCCACCATGACATCAAAAGAGGGGAGACGGAGTGCTTAGAGTGGAACGAACGCCAGCAGCGCTCGCCGAGGAAATGCCTTCGAAATGGAAAGCGTAGGAGGAATCCGGGGGACCGAACGCCCAAGTTCTGTGCAAAACGAAAGGTCACGGGTTTCAGGAGCGAACGAAGCGTATCGCCAAGGAGCTCGCCTCAATGCCAAACACGCTTCCGTTGAACGCGAGCAACTCCATTTACGTGTGCGTCGACGAAGGTCGCTGTGACATCATTAAGGTGTGTATGTTTGAACACGCGGATCTCAGCTGACGTAACATTCTCGGATTTTACCACACATATCCGGAAATGCCGTCTCGAAACCTGAGAACTCTCTCGCGCGGCAATCGAATCTCGTCTTATTTACCAGGAAACACTGTGGTCTTTGCAGGTTTTGATCTCGGGACCGGATGACACTCCTTATCAGAATGGCCTCTTCGAGTTCGACGTCTTCTTCCCGACGAGGTGAGACAGCCTATTTTTCACACAGACACGTCTTTGTAGTTATCCGTTCTCACCACCGAAATGCGCCTTTCTCACGACTGGAGCGGGCAACGTGCGCTTTAATCCGAATCTCTACAACGACGGCAAAATCTGTCTGTCCATTCTCGGCACGTGGGAAGGTCGACCGGAGGAGAAGTGGAACCCCTACTGCTCACTGCTACAAGTGCTTATTAGTATTCAGGTATGTATAGCTATGTCGCCGTCTTCATTACCACGCCGCTCTCAGGGTCTCATATTCGTCAAGGAGCCGTACTTTAACGAGCCTGGCTTCGAAAAATATCAAGGCACGGAGAAGGGCGAGGACTATTCGAGGAAGTACAACCTGCAAATTGAGCATGCCACGCTGACGTACGCCATTAGAGATCAGCTGAGGAATCCACCGGAGCATTTCAAGGTTTGCGCGTCGACAGCCATGCCAAATGCTCTTCTCTTCAGAAAGTGATCCAGCGACATTTCTGGCTGAAACGTCACGCGATTATCGAGCAGGCCAAAAACTGGCTAGTCGAGATGCGTCGAGACGTCGCTGAAAGCGAGAAGCATCCAAAGCGCAAGGACTCCGTGTCCTTTGATGCCATTTACAATCCTTTTGCTCAGGTGAATTTTTGCTTTGCTTTTTCTTGTTACATTTGAAAATGCACAAGCTATTATGTTCTGCTGTTTCAGGAGCGGGTCATTCAACAACTCATCGACGAACTCTCCACGATGCCTTGCCCGGTTGACCTCTGCGAGGCTTGAGATTGCAAGAGAGTCTCCAATAGAAGATGATTATGAATTTCAAGTCTGTACGAGTTTTCTTTCCAAATGGCAGACCTGGCTTCCACCAAAAACCTCAAAATGGCCGGTCATAAGCTTGCACAAACCGCTGCTTGTAAGATTCTTCTCTGGGTCGAATATGTGCTTCTTCTTTCTTTTTTTCGTCCAACGTTTGTGCTCGAAAACCTGATACTAAGTGCCCAGTCTTCTCAAATGTAAATTTGAAAACTCTGTATAGAAACAAAAAACTTTTCCTTTCCCACGTGAATAGACATGATTTCTGTGTTTCCGTTCTTTGGGTATACTTGTGGCTTTTCCACTCAAAGCTTTATGTAAGTCCTTGCATCAGTTCAGACTGTCCATAGGCAAGAAATCCCCTTTTCACCTCTCGTTTGTAAGTCACAAAATCGTCGGTCCTTTTTGCGGTTGCGATTTTTGCCCCCGAAAATTGTCTTCTCAAATGTCTGTGATGAGCGTCTCCATGTTGCGGCTCCAAACCGTACCTTCAATGCTCTTCAGATCATTCCTGCTTGCATCAACTCTGCTCCTTTTGTTGCGTCTCTGAGAGCAAATCCCACATTTACAGAACTCCTTTCATGACGATCGGTTGCCTGAAGACACGAATGCGGGTGGTAGAGGCGTAGGTGTGTGCTGAGGAGAGAGCGCTGAATGGCCACCCCCTGGTGGTGGCTGGACCATTTGTGACACACACGCCTTCGGTCAGGTCAACGCCTATTCTAGGCGCCCCTTGGGGGACAGACCAAAAGCTGGAGAATCAGCACCTTGTCCCGCGCCGTGTCTGCTGTTGCCGCACCTTCGTCATGATTTTGCTCTCTTAGGCCTTAAACCTGAAATTCGCCTGTTCAACTGTATACGCAGTCTACCTTTAGCAATTCATGACGCGCATTCAGATACAAAACACCTTTGTACAATAGTATCGACTCCTTTCTCTCTTCATCTTTCTTTTCTTCTTAAGCGTCTCCGTGGTCAATCCGCGCTCCAGCCCCCGCTCTTCCATATCCTTTGTCCTCGTTTCACGATGCTGTAATAAAGTTGAATCTTCTTCAAACAGTTAGAAACACAAGTTATGATTCAGAAGCTGTACAAAAGCAAAATGTTGATAGAAATGCATGAAACTGGCCGTGACGAAGTGAGGGAGAGAAGAAGAAGGCGAGAAGTGGCGATATCTCGCCTGTTTGCGCTTGACACGGATGAGTGCCGAGCCTGTGGATGGCGCCACACTCGCCTTCTCCTCCTTCTCGTCCGTCTCCTCCTAGTCTCTCGTAACCCTCAACCTGTTCTCTCAACACTTCCATTTGTACAGTCATATCGCGCAATTTTCGTCCCGATGCTCTTCTATGAGGTGACGCGAATGGATTCAGCGTCCCTAGCAGACGTTCTGCCTCGATACCGCAGTCGATTTTCTTTCCTTGCTCTGTCTGATGAAACGGAGGATGTGAGAAGTCCAGTGATTTGAGCTCACGATAGGGCGTTTCTTCTTTTTCTTCATTCGTCTTGCCACTCAAACGCGTTTTTTTTCTTTCCGCGAAGGGGGATTAGTCTCGCGATTAGGCGACTGATACGTCATTGTCGAACCTTTGATTACCTGCGAACAGCGTTCTCTTGCCTCTCTAATACCGATTGTGACGGCACCCAGCCGCTTTGCACAATGGACCCGAAAGGCAATAATGGCTCAACTCTGCACTGCCGTCTGTTCGGCTCATTGAACGTGCACGCGATTCAAGGTCAAAGGATGGATTGTTGTCGCGGCCATTTATAGAGTTCCGGAAGCCGGCGAAGCGCTTGGTTCCTTTTCTTCGTCCTCCTCCTTCATCCACCCCTTCTCCAACTCCTTGTCGCGCACGCTCTGTGGGGGTTTCAAATTCTCGCGCGCGCGCGTCCGCTCTCCCTTCCAGTGCCGCTTTTCATGTCTCGAGTTACAAGCATGTCGCTGTCCCCGGCTACTTGCTCTGTGTCCTCGCCGCCTCATCCGGATTCCGCAAAATAAACACCTTCTCTTACACATTTCTTTTTGTCGTTTTGGGATGTTTAGTTGAAAGACGAGACTCAAAAGGAGGGCGGCGGCGACGGTGCTTATCGGTCTGTGTCGGCATGCATTTCCAAGCAGCTTTTCACTGGCTTTCTGGGCGTCTTCTTTGAGGTATAGCGAGGCTCTTCCACACGAGTCTTGGTGCTGAAAAAGTGAGGACATAGAACTTTTCTCATGCATTCTTGCTCATTGTATCCACTGATGTTAGCCGCTCGCTTTTGGGCTTCGAGCAGGCTTTTACGTTTTCTCAACGCCAGTCTCCATGCGTGCGTAACTTTGATGAGGGTCGTGTGTGAGTGTGGTGTGTGTGACTGGCTTGCCCCATCTGCTCATGATTTCAATCTCGAGCCGAAAGGACCCCGGGGACGAGGAGAAGAAGAAGGAGAGAAGCGGCCGGCATCCGAAATCACGCCTCTCTCGGGATGCCCTCCACATCGTGACCGCGCGTGAAAACTGCTCCTCCATCCATTCGTCTTGTTTTGGACGCCCCTCAAATGGTGGAATGATGGAAATGCTTTGAGGACCCGCCGCACTCTCTGCCACCCCCGCGGCCAGAGTTGCTGCTAAGCCCCGAGCCCGTACAGCCGCTGCTTGCGCGTCTTTCATATCTTCGCGCTCTCCGCGATGGCCATCGATAACCTCGACTGGACAGGTCGATTAAGCGTCCAGCTGATAGATGTTGCCTGTGGTCGAGGGACGAGCAACGGAAGGGGAGGAGAGGAGGAGGCGCGGCTCTCGCGCCCGTTTCCTGTCAAATGACAGTCAGTTGCTGCGAGAACGCTCATTGATGGAGGGCTGCCTTGGCGCTCGTGCCGTCTCAAGAGTCTCCAGCCTCGCTTCTTTTCGTTTTTCACCGTGAAAAGGTGCGAACGGCGCGTGCCTTCTTGACGATTCATTGCCTCCTCCTCATCGTTTTCCTGTGAGAAAGCGCCTGTGTTGTCTTCTAGAGAAGACGGAAAGCAGACGCAGAAGAAGAAGAGCCGAAGAAAGACAATTGCGTTTGGTTTGCTCGAGCGACTCGCCCTCCGGCCTCGTTGTTGCCTTGTCACGCGCATCCAATGCTTATTCGATGCGTACGCGCAAAGCGGCAAAATGCAATCCCGGAACTTCGACGCTCATCAGTCTCTTTTTTCGATTTTGTTCATGAGCCTTCGAAGTTTCACATTCGCCACTTTTTTTGCTCTTTGTTCACAGCTGGGTGCCCATTGAGAGTTACTCGCGCTCTGTCTCTCTTCCAACCGGTCCGTCTATAATTTCATCTCATTTGAAGGCGAGGGACGGGGACGAGCGCCGTTTGTCAAACCGTTTCTAACGTATCACGGGACGCTTGAAGACGTTTTCCTCGAGCTTCGGAATGCGTCCTTTCCTTTCGGTCAACATCACCGTCCATTCATGTACCTTCGGCTGCGAGCGTTAGTCGAGACGGATGAGCAGGGGAGGAAAAGGTGAAAGGAAGGAGGGGATTGTCTCTCTTCCGGCGGCGACGCAAGCCAGCTGGTCAACCTTCAGCGTCCATTTTCTTCTCGTCCGTTTCCGAATAGGCAAATTTAAATGACCCGATGCAAATTTTGGGGTCTGTTTTCCTCTTTGGCGATGCCTCTTTGTCGACATTAGCTGACAAATCGGTGTGCCAACTGCTCAACGCGCCCGGAAAGGCTGGGGCTGACCTTGAGCCGCCTTACCAACGCCACTTTCTCACCTCTCTGCGCTTCTCGCCCTCAGCTGATCCCGATTGAAAGAGTTCGACCCTCCCTAGTGTGTGTCAACTGTCAAAACGCATCGCCGAGTGAGTTCACATCAGGGTCGCACTTTGCGTCGGCTTCCGTCTTCAAGTCTCCGCCCTAGTTTCTTTACCCGTACTTCTTCTTCTTCCTCCTCCGGCATCGGCCGATCCGCAGGCTGTTTTTTCGCAGCCTGCAGCCGCATCCGTTTCACCTCCAACTTGCGATAAATCGTTGCCTTTGTCCACACACGCTCCTCTTCTCTCACTCGAACAGCTGCATGGAGTGTGCCTGAATTTCCCCACTTTCGACTACTCTTCCTTTTTCACTTCCTTCTTTCCTCGGCTGACATCAGAGAAGTCACTACCTTATGTGCACATACCCGATCGTACTCCACGATGAGTCGCCTCAAGGGGGTCCTTGGCGTATTTGTGCGGAAAACCCTTTTCCTTCAGAGTGTTTGCGCATCGCTTTTTGGCCGTGCGGCTCAACCCACGGCGGTGTTCTTCTCCATCTGCCGTAATCTGCTAGCTCTGTGAATGGAGAGCTGCGAAGAGGGTCAGCGGCCAGGAATATTCTTTGCTTCTGCCCTCATCTCAGATTCTCGTTACCCATTCCTCTTCTTAGCCGCAACCACCGGCTTGTAATCGGAAACTAGCAAGGCTCGGCGGGTGGTCCGTTTTCGGCGTATTTTCGTTGCCAGAAGTTTCACTCTCTCCTATCTCTTCCAGAACTGCAGACTCGTCTTGTGGTTGTGGTTGCACGTCCTTGAAGATGATTTTTTCCTTCGCCAATCTTCCTCGCAACGAATGGCCAGAAACCCCACAATTCGGCTTTTGTCGCGGTCGACGATTAATTAGCCATATCCTTGGCAGTTTGGTGCTTCGAACGCAAATAATTGGCATGCCCGGATCAGATCGCACACATACCCGTCTCTTGTGGTGTGAAGGCGAAATTCATGCGATTTCTGGCGAGATTAGATCCCTGGCAGATCTGGGAGACGTCTTCATTTCACTGACTGTCTTCAGCTGTTGGGCGGTTCCCGGGTCACCTGCGGTTCGTTTGACATGGACTTAGCGCGGGAGGCGAAGGTACTCGCGAGCGGTTGGCACGGTTCGCGACCGCTTGCTGTTCGAACTCGTCCGCTTGCCCTCTTTGGCGGCTCTTCACCCTCTCCTTGTTCTCCTTCCTCTTCTACGCCTCCTCTTCCTCGCCCCCTCCCCTTGCCCAGAACTTTGCCTCATCAATCTCTGTTGAGACATCCGCCGACACAACCACGCGCGAGTGCGCGCGCTCCTCCATCGCCACACCGGGTGGTTCTTTTTAGTCTCCCGCCACTTTCTTTCTCCTCGTCCTGGCGCTTTGTTGTTCGCGCCGTTACGAACGAGTGGGTTCACGCTCGCCGTTTGACCGCAAGCCCGTCACGGCCCCAAATTTCACCGCTTCGAGCTGGCCAATAAGTTCACGATTAATGGCTAATATATGGTTCTCTGAGGGCCGAGAGCGAGGGAGGGTGAAATGGACGCAAGACGAGAGAGAGGAAGAGAGAGACGACGGCTGCGGTCTTCCGGCAAAGATCCGACCAGCGGGTCTCCCTTTCTCTTTGGCTAAAGGAAAAGGCCAACCACCTGCTTGGACAAGGGTTTTTCTCGCCTCTGTAGCAGATCGTCCTCTCTCTTTCTCACGTGAATGTCTGTTATGCACCCGGTGAACAGAGCGCGATGGCGGTGAAGGAGACACTCAAAGAGAGTGAGGAGAGAGAGGAGTCGACCACCTTGCCCATCACCTTGTCTTACGCTCTCACTCGTCCGGACACTTCTCATCGTTTCCCTTTCCCTCCTTCTCGCAATATGCGCTCCGAGCCCGTGTCGCGTTCCGCCACACAACTCTCGTCCGCATTATTATTACACCACCACACTTTCGCTTCGATCTCCTCCACACCCTGAGAATTCCGTTATCCAGATTTCTCAATCTGCTAATATCAGAATGATTTCAAGAGATCTTACTCATCCAAGTTCCTCGTCATTAGCTGCTCAGTCTGTCTCTTATCTCAATCTACCTCTTGTTGTTTATGATGGTCATCGGCGCGCGGGAGGGGGTCGTCGTCGGGTTGGTTTTATGTAGAAGGGCGTATTGGGAGTGACCGTGGCACGCCTCTTCCCCCCAAGGCTATCGAACTTCCACACGTTCTTTGCTTTGTGTATGTTTCCGGAGAGCGCGCAACAACTTTCCTGCGCATAGGGTGTGAAGAGCGACGCGAGCTTGTTTATTGATATGGTCGCCCCTGTCGCAGTCCTCTCACTGCTCTTCGTCTTCTTCCTCTTCTTCGCTTCGCACTGCTCTGCCTCATGTCGGCATCTTTGTTTTCACCAAAAGGACGAACACACACCACGGCGCCATGAGAGTGAATCCTCCTCCTTGTTGCCATCCCACTCTTTTCCCTTTCCTCCCGAGAAGAGGTTTGACTGATCCTCGAAGCGATAAATCGCGGCGTTAGCGGTCTTCGCTGTGCAAAGGCTCGAGACTATTGTTCTTGTGGTGAGGCGAAGATTTTCTCTCTCGGCAAGTCGTCTGAATGGCAACTCGGCCGCGCCCGTTGTCGCTCTTCTTTACGACGCCGATGGCGTTTTGTCCTCCTTGGGTCCGCGCAGCCGCTAATTACGGTGTACGGCTATCGTAAACGCCTTCTCGTCGGCTGTGGAGTAGCCGGTGACTCTCTAGACTCGTCGATCCAAGGTCATTCAATCGTTGCATGACTCAATTTCCATCCCGTCGAAACTACCCAAAAATTGCCCTGAAAGAGGTGCGTGTTGAAATCAAGCGGTCCCTGGAGGAGGAAGGGGAGAGGGAGAAGGAGCTGATTCAGGCCGACGGACGGCGCCTCACCCCATGTCCGCCCTTCCACTCGGCGGCCGTCGACGCTGGCGCCGAGAATTGCCCCTTCTTATGACATACTTCCCTTCCCTCCCTCCTCTTTCTCTCTTCTTCTTTTCTTGTCTTCATCCTTGGAGACCTCGGCGGCGGGATGAGGCGAATTTTTTGAAGCGCGCACGCGCGTGTGAGCCCATTGTGCGTTGACCGAGTTCCTCGGAATGTGCGCCCTAGTGTCTTTCGGAAAGTTTTGAAAGAAGCCGATGGCGGCAATCCCTCTTGTGAGCTTGGCGCATCGGCGCTTCCTCGGCGACGGCTCTGTCTCTTGGCACGAGTGCCGGAAGAAAAATGACTGGGAGACGCGTAGTTGTTGTGTGTGCGTAGCTGGCCGGGCATTTGCTGCCATCACTCCTCCTCTTTCTCGTTTTCGTCGAGTCTTTCGGTCACTATTGCCTTTTCCATAGACTTTTTCCACTCTTCTCTAGTGGTTCAGCACAGCATGAGAACCTCAGAAAAAGTTTAGAATCAGGTCGTGCATGTCTCGCTCCAGTCATGGGCGTTTGCGTGGTGTGTTGACAGAGACGAGCTCTGTTTGACATTTGTCCTCTCGCACCCCTTTCGCTTCTTCCTGAAGCGTGTGGTTCGCGAACGACAGGAAAGAGTTTTTTTTCTCCCTGTGAGAGACTGCTCACCCTTCAAATGTTCCTCTACCGGCGGAGTTTGCTCAACCTGGCTCACCCAACTTTTCTCTGTCTTCCTCTTTCTTGCGTCTTTCCACGGCTCATTTTCTCTCGGCTTCGTCAGGCGAGTCACTTCTTGTTGCCGCCCAAAACGCCGCAGCCGGAGGGCTTAGCGCCCTCTTCCGTTGTGTGACTGAAGTGTTTTCCAAGCGAGATTATATGCGCTCTGAGAGGATGGCTAGTTTTCTGGCGATCTTCGTATAAATTTTTCGCGGCCGATAGGTGAGAGGGTCTGTGTGTGAGGGCCGGCGCTGCTCCGCATTCGTGTCGTCGCGGACCTCGTCGTCGCCCTCCTGCGCAGTCACAGCTCATTGCGCGCCGGCGATGTCGTCGTCGTTCTCTACGAGACGATGGAGGCGGCGGTCGGCAGGGCGCGAAGTGAGGTCTGGAAGGGGAGAGGAAGATCATTACAGATGGAGGAGATCCGTCTCTCTCTCCTGCCCCTGAAGTGCTCTGTGGGAACTCGCCGGTCGCCAGATTTTTCCCTCTCCCCTCACTTTTTACTTGAAAAGTGAGTCGTTGATCCGCATGACTCCAATGCGGACCTCCCAGGCCGCGTGTGCCCGTTCCACGCGCAGTTTACGCGGCTTGCGCATTCGGGCACTGTATTTGGCCAGCGCCGATTACGCAAACGGTCCTTCACTCACTCTTCCACAAACGGCATAAACACTGCGTTTTTTTCTTCTTCGTCTTGCTCCTTCATTGCATGAGGGGCTTTCATTTCTGAGATGGCCGAACGGGGGTGGCCGTAGGAAGAGGCATCACTAGGGAATGTCAGAGTGCTCATAGCAAATGCATCCCTCCTTGTTCCCCGCGCTCCCCGCCGTGTGGATCTTGTGATGGCCATTTACTCATTCCTTGTTGTACAATGCGTGTTCTCGTCTTCATGGCATCTGTGCGGTAATATCTTGATGGCTCTCGCATATGGTCCACGTTCTCTTCCAGCCGCCCTTGTCATTGTCTTCAATGCATTGTTGTCAACCGGAGACGCATTCTTGATGACGAGATCCATGAGATGTCCATGTGTTTCCGGTTTCAACTCGTGTCGCTCAAGAGCAAGGCGTCCCGGCACCCTTCGCATTGCATGTGACTACGACCAGCTTGCTGGCAACTGGCAGTGGTGTGTGTGTGATCTCAGCTGAGTGACCGCCTTCCTTCCTGGGCCGCCCGCCTCAATTACCCCATCGACTTCGAACCCGACAGCCGCTTCTTCTCGGGGCCAAGTCACGCTTCATGTCATTGCATCCAGCTGCTAGGAAATCATTTTTGCCTTCAATTGTGGAAGGATTCTCGGGCATTTGTCACCAGCCCGTCAACCGGTCTTTCGCGACACTTCCTCTCTTGGTTCTTTCTCGCCTTTCAAGATTGACTGCAGTTGTCTTTTTTGGGGATTGGAGAAACTCGACGCGCGCTGTCGGGAGAGCCTTGGCTAGCGAGCTTTCTCAGCGAACTTCCGTGCATTGATCCCGCATTCGCGAATGTGTGTGTCCGAAAAAACGAGAAAGAATATAAAGAGCTAGACTTCGTAAAATCTTCAGGTGTAAGCAAAAGCGAAGCGGAGTCTTGATGAGTGTGGAAGACGCCGTTCAGCCGGCGCCCAAATCGCCCTTTCTGTCCTTCTTCTCCAGAAAGAAGCGCATCAATGGCACCCGCTCCAATGACGACCTCAAGTCGGCTGGCAAAAAGTCCGACAAGCACTCCACTCGTGCACGCTCCAATCCGCCCTTCTCCAGCGAGCAGCCGGCCACACTTCCGCTCGAAAACAAGAAGGGCAAGAAGCCCAACAATCTCGCCACAAAGGTGATTCTATCTCAGCAGTCTTCATGATTGTAGACCAAGTCTCTGGATGTGCTCGACGAGGAGGACCCCGCTTACCTCATTGAAGCATTGGAGACGATTGGCGATGTTCAACCTGTGGTCGCCCGTTCAGTTCCCAAACATGCAAAGGTGAAGCCTTCGGATTACAAGGAGAAATCCATGCTCAACTGTCTGTTTGACGAATCGGTAAGAAACACTAAAAAGAAGAAGCTCCTTAGGTCTACGACAGCATGCTCAGTGACTCGCTGCGCGTCTGCGACCTCCTCACCTCCCATCTCGACGATTGCATCGTGCATGTGCGGGCGAAGAGCCCAGAAAGGATGATCTATGAGCACGAGGTGAGAGTGGCAGCCATTTGCATCGAACGAGCGAATGCAGGATGGCCGCGACTCTGGCCAAGGCACCGAGCCGAGCATCGAGATTCCGCCTCGATCACTTTCATCAGGCAGTTCAACGCTGTCATCCATCTCGCCCAACACGTATCCGTCTATCGAGAAGAAGCCCCTGAAGTCGATTGTACGGCACGACGTTTGAGGCAGCTCTCCTCGTCTGCTTTTCGATGATGCACGGGTCTTATTTTCCGGCGCTAAACGGGATTACCCAATGTGCGCTTGTACAGAAACTCCCAAAAAACCCACTCACCAAAGGTTGTTGCACTCAAAGCTTTCATTTTTTGGTCTTGAATCTCTTTACTAGAGAAATAACCATAATATTTCTATAGGTCTTGGCCTTCATTTAACTTACTGTAAAATGTGTCGTTCTATAAGCTTCCACTGACTTCCCCGCATTTCGCTTATAAACGTTTGACTAACATTAGTGATGCATTTCTTATGTCACTGCTAGCGTGTCCTGTACAATGCTCAGAACAAAAACTTCGCTTGATAATTGTGTTTAGAATTGACAACTGCGCTGTATTAGAATTTGTATCAGGGCTGGGATTTTTCGTTTTTCGTTTTTTCGTTTTTTTCGTTTTTTCGCCTTTATTTTCTTCGTTTTTTCGTTTTTCGGTTTTTCGGATTTGGGAGACGAAAAAACGAAAAAAAATTTCGCCTGAAACTGATGAAATTCGGCTAAAAATGGCCGGTTTTGGGCCTGCAGGAGCATCAGAAATTCTTTTTTTCTCCTTCGAATGCTTCAAAATCCTCATTTTTGACAGTGCATCACCGTTTTATTTCCAAGGCGATCTCCTTGTGGCCCAATTTTCGAGCTTACGAAGATCTGACTGCTCAAATATTAGTCAAAACTTCCAAATTAAAGTTTCTACCCTTCTCGCACTATTCATCTGTTGCTATTACAGTGAAATATTGACGAAAAGTGCCATAAACAAGCCGAAAATCGGCTGTCAAACGTTTTTTCGTTTTTTCGGATTTTTTTCGGTTTTTCGTGGTATTTTTCGTTTTTTCGTTTTTCGTTTTTTCGTTTTGCGAAATCCATTTTTCGCCCAGCCCTGATTGAGAAGTGATGCTGTAAAGTGAACATCCTCTCAATATTTTTCCATAAAACAGCTCACGATTGTGTCAGACGCTCCTTCTCATCGCCTCCTTTTTCCACAGCGACGCTTTTTTGAAATCACCAATCGAGAGACACCCGTCATGACCGAGATTAAGGGCATGGGCGGTTCGCTTCAATTGTCTTCACCTGGTGCGTGTGGACGCAAAAAGGGCTCAGGATTCACTTTCAGCACTTTGAGATCTCCTTTCCGTCTGCGATGCTCGTTCTCGTTCTGTTCATTCTCGCCACAGCCGTCGATGGTTGCCTGAAGACAATTCCTTTTGAGACGACGATTTTGCCGACGCGGCGGACTACTAGGCGAACTCGCATGACCACGTCGCCAACCCTGACCCCACCTCCGACAACAACGTCAAGCACTTCAACTTCGACCTCCACCTCCACTTCTACTTCGACTACATCGACAAGTACGTCCACATCTACATCGACGACGACGACGACCAGTCCTTGTTTGTTCGTTCCGGGGACGCCATGCCCTGAAGGCTGGACATGCATGACCTTCGGCGGTGTGAGTTACTGCTATTTTGTAAGTGCTTCTTTGGTGTATTAAGAAAGGCAACATTAGAGTTTCAACGGTCCTCCATGTTCGTGTGGCCTTATCCAAGGCTGCGACGGTTTTGCCAATGGTTGCGATCAAGCCGAGCCAGTGTGCGAGTCGTTCGGCGCTACGCTTGCCTCGATCCACTCGCCAGCGGAAGAAATTTTCGTCGCCAGTATGACTAACTTTGGCCTGAATTAGTTTTTCCCTCTTAGGCCTGGACAACGCGTACGATGCCTTGCCAGCAGCCGTCGGATCTCCCACGAGCGCTTTCGGAAACTATTATCACCAAGGCGAATGTACCGGTTACAAGACGAACGACGTGCTGCCATATGGGACGGTCGTCCCGGCCGCCGACTGGTTCTGGAGGGACGGTACGGCCCTCGACTATGTCGGCTGGGGCATCGACGACAACGTCGGCACCTCTATCGAGGACCCGAATCCCGCTGATGCGGTGACAGAGAACTGTGCGATCATTGATCAAGGAACGACCGCCTGGAACACTCTTCACTGCACATGGGTTTGATTCCTCGAATAGTTTTCAGTAACAAATTTTCAGCACGTAAAGAGCGCCGCATGCAAGATGCCGGCTTCTGGAACTTGCTGACGATGCGAATCACAGCCTCAGGGATTCGGTCTCGTTGAATTTTGGAATAAAGATAATGAGAGGATTCGATGATACAAGAAAAAAAAAAGAAAAACTGACGCGCCGTCAGTTTTTCTCACGTAATGAAGATGGGTAAAAGCGACTGTTCGATGTACTCCAATGAGTGTCACCGTTTATTTGCACGCTTAGTTCAAAAAAGATCGGGAAGTTTATGTGCAATAAGGATTCGGATGGCCATCGAGTTGAGGTGCCGTACACGACCAGAATTTTGAGTCGGGATGAAAATCCTGGCGAATATTTGTCATAAAATTTAGGCTCACTTGACCGACCGTGGGTCGTGGTCCAAGAGAGGCAAACGCGTTGTTAGAGCCGAGTTCTGGCCAATTGAAGCCGATCGGAATGCCTCCCGAAGACGGCGTCGGATTGCTTAAGGAATGTTAGCGGTCTCAAAGGATCAAACCCAGTCAAAATGAAGTTGGTCCACATCTTGCTTACCAAGTCGTAAGTGGTCATGTCATCCGGAGTATTGTACCGTGGCGTGCCAAAGACGTACTGAAGATCCCAGCCGTGTGCCACTCCTCGCAGACGTGGGTCCGTAATCTAATTGTAAGTGGATCATCAAAACGAGAGGGAAATCAGCCAACATTCGGTTCCCACAGTGGCGTGAGCCAATCAAAAGAGTAGAGGTAAACACGACTGCCCGTCTTCGAGTAATAATTTGCATCGCGCCGCACCGGTCCAATGAACATAAACTCGCTCCAGAACTTCACCGTTTGTGCTGCCCAGTCAACGTTGTCGTTGGAGTCCCAGCCAGTGGAGAGGACATACTGTTGTAGGGCTCCATTCGCAATTCGCTCTTAAATCGAATCTTATGAGTACTTCTCAACAGTACGGGAATTGTTGAAGAAGACCATGTCATGTGTTGTGCTGATCTTCGAGCTTAAGTAGTCCTGCGTGAAAATCGATAGCATTCCTGTAGCTATTGGCTGTTGGACTTCAAAGTGGCTGTCCTATTTTCATGTCACAACTTACGAACGACAGCTTCCCATTCGTCGTGGCAAACGCCGAGGAGAGTCGGATTCGGTCGGCGCATCAATGCCAAGTTCTCCAGACGAATGCCAAGTTCTCCAGACGAAAACTTTGTGTCCTTGAAGCATTGAGGAAGCCTCATACAAGAGAAACCTTTACGTAGCCCCAGTTCCAACCCCATTCGTTTCCAACAGAGACATTGCTGTCTGCGGCTATGATCTCGGCGGCCGACTTACCCTTCATGCACGCAACTATTTGCTGGAATAACAGTCATGATTGAAAATAGCAACAAACTCTCATGACTTCGTCTTGTTTGCCACTCCACTGCTCGGCGGTGGCACAGCCAAGTTGAATCGCTAATTGACGACTCGAGTCTCTCGTCGACTCGTCGTAAGACATGACGGCCGAGTAGAAGATCGAACCACTTTGAGGAATTGCTTGGTGCCAAAGCCCTTTACTAGCCATTCATTCAACGATCAACTTACCATCGGCAGCTCGAGTCATTGTGATGGCCGTCACGGACCACGCGCCGGCACTCGCACCACCGACAGTCACTCGATTTGGGTTTCCACCAAAGAACCGAATGTATCTGCGCGGTTTATAGTTGTTGGCCTGGAAGTCTTACTTCTGCACCCATTGAAGGGCTGTGATCTGGTCCGAGAGTCCCATATTGCCTGGAACAATGGACGTTCGCGTGCTGAAGAAGCCCAAGGCGCCAAGGCGATATTTAATGGAGACCATGACCATCGGGCCGCGATTGATGAGGGCATCAAAAGCCGAGCTGACCATTGCATTGCTTCCACCAATCAGAGCTCCTCCATGAATAACAACGTAAACGGGCAGATTCGAAGTTGAGGTGACATTCTGAAAGCATAGGACTCGTAGGTTTCTGTCGAACCAATGGAGTCAGAATGTCGAAGTTCAAACAATCTTCGACAGAGCCATCCGCATGCTGAAGACAGTCCGGTTTCACATCAAGTGCATCAATCACACCCGATGGGTCGAGAAGAATGGCTTGCTGAACGATTCATACTTTAGGGAAACATCGACCAACCTCAAAGCGCAAATCTCCAACAGGTTGCTGTGCATAAGGGACGCCGTGGAAAAGATACCCGTTTTTAAGAACGCCGCCTCGCACCGTGGCGCTAACAGGTCCTGCTTCTATGGAGATGTCGACTGTCGTTGCCCGAATGCTGGATGCGAGAGAAATAAGAATAAGCGATACGATCATCTGAATGATTTTGCAGTTGCGTTGCTTCCCGGTTACGGAAGCACAAAATAACAGCTTTTGACAACACAAAGGGCGTTTCTCTGGAACCAGCCTTCTCACAAAACCTAAGGAATTCTTTCCATGACGGATTTTCAACCAAAGTGAAAAACATGCCGAATTTCAATGCCGTAAACGAACAAAAGATACTGAAGTTCAAACGGGCAAGGATCGCTTGTGGACCGGGGCAGGTTTGCCAGGCCGCTATCACCGGTCTCAAAGCATTTATCGCTGCGTGGGTACACGTGGTCAATCTCTGCAATGCACCCTGAGGAGGCAAGTCACAAAATTTCTAGTCGGAAACTACAATGTGACTTGTTCATTGAAGCTTCAGGTTTCAGAACTTTGCTTGCTTTTAGTCGAAGAAACCTACACGACGATCCATGTCTCATAATTCGTTGCAAGTTTTGGACATTAAACCGCTCGGAAACAAACTTTAATACGACAGTGAACTGCGAAGAAAAGACTCGGCACTTAGTAATTCACCGAGGTTGAGATCTGAGTTGTCACACGAGCCGATGGAATCTTCGCCAGCATCTAGGCAAGCTAGTTCAGAAACTGAAAGACCGAAACCCAAATCGCATTGTCCGGGGCAACAAGGCCCACTCGTAGAAGAATATTCTTCGCAATATGTGCTGATTTTCTTGGAAGGAAGAGGACTGCGGAAAGCAGGGCTTCGCGATATGCCCTGACCATTCCGATGACAATCACCGTATTTGCCGATGCGTGTGTGCTCAAGGCGCAGATCATCGACAAGCCGAAGTCTAAGCGAGATTCTTTTGCCCTACGAAAAGGTTAAACCTGTGCTGTGGTGCACTCCAAAAAGTATAATTCCAAAAGTGACGGTGAGCGGAATCACTAAGAGGAAATAGTGAACAACCGTCTAAACACCGATGAAAGGGCTCGGAACTAAACCTGACTGATTATAATAATAGTGAGAGATCGATGCATTGAGTAGGTTTTCGTTGACATTGTCGTTTGCATTCTGTTTAGGATTCTTTTGGTTATGACTGCCGTAGCGGATAACACCAGAGTGAGAACTACAACTAACTGAATTCGTTTTACAAGTAAATGGAGCAAATGTTACCGCAATTGTGTAGCTCAGAAACACATTGATCATTGGATTTAGACGAGGCGAATAGAAAAGAAGCTGTGAAGTATCCACTCGTGGACAGTTTTCCGTGAACAGGTACGCCAGTTCGGGGTAGTTCTAAAGGATTTTCACGCGCATGAAGGGAAACACTTACGTCAAGGAGAAATTGTTTTGAATCTTCGGTGGAAACATTTGCCAAGACAAAGATCGTCCCAGCCGAGAGAGGTAGTAGAATGTGTGCGGCAATGCACAAACACAAAATCCACTTCAGGGAGAGGCCACCGCCCTTAATTGAGATCAAAATCTAGCCTCATAGTTTACGAAAGAAGGATTTAACGCACGTTGAAGCGATAGATGTAACAGGAGAAAAGACTGGCACCTGACAGTCCAACAAAAGCAATTATGACAAGCTAAGAAATGTGTTGCACTCGAAATGA
Source organism: Poikilolaimus oxycercus (assembly GCA_034700245.1). Lineage (NCBI taxonomy): Eukaryota > Metazoa > Nematoda > Chromadorea > Rhabditida > Rhabditidae > Poikilolaimus > Poikilolaimus oxycercus. Next base: position 3,607 of record JAQIXL010000508.1, on the reverse strand, counting down.
GAACTTGCCCAAGTAAAGTGCATTTCAATTTGAAAATAGGCGTTGTAGCCGATTCGGCGTCCTGCCGGCAGCGGAAAGAGAATTTCTGGCTGTATAAAATTGATCCCGGCGTCGACCAAGGTACCCCAAATCTGCAAAGACATTTAAAAATCCATTGCCGGGACAAACCTGATAGTTCAACAGGAACCACTTGTAGATGCCGATTTCCGGCGGCGATCGCAGCACAATGAGAGCAAAACCAATGGAATTTATCACCAGGCCGAGGGGACCATAAACTTCGAAGAAGAATGTATAACGATCAAAGTTATACGAAACATCGAGCTGCTCTCGAGCTGACATACTTTGCTACTGATCAGGAATTCACTTTGCAGATGGGTTTAAATTATGCGCCCACGTATCTTCGAGTGCCCTTGTACTGTATGAAAATGACAGCCTTTCATTCAGCAGGTTATTGGCGATATACTCGGTACTTATCTGATAATGACACACCAAGACCAAGACCTTCAATCACTTCCCTGTTTGGCCTTCTGAATCATTTTCGAATATCTTTCAGGCGTTCTTGAACAGTTTGGCCTTCCAAATCTCTCCATAACTTGGAAGCTGACAATCAAATTGTTGGAGAAATAGGGATTCAGATCCGTATGAGTTCAAGCAGGAGCAGAAGGCTTTGTTCGAAGCATCAACAGCTTCGGCAGTCGCTGTTTTTCATTGATTAGCTTAATGATCCTGTGATGCATCACAGTTGCTAGCAGTGGACCCGATGTAGAACTACACCTCCCACGGTCCTCGATGACAAATACCGTGCCATGGGCCAGGCACACGGATTCTTCTTTCCTTTTCTCCTAGTCCCTCATGCACTCTCGTGGGCATTCTCACAATCAGTTCACGATAATAAGGCTTCAACAACACATGAAACACTTTACTCTCAAAACTCAGCCTCAATTCTGATGGCAGCTTCTTTTGGTATCGTGAAGCCGAATGTTTCGATATCGCGAAACGTGAAACGAAGTTGAGCATTGTCATTTGTTCTCGTAAGACGAAAAGCGTAGGCGATTAAAGATGAAGTCATGGGCAGTGCTTCTGCGCGAATGTTCTCCATCTCAAACAGGGGGTTCCAATTGGAAGGATCAAAGAGCTCCTTCGAGAATTCAAAAGCGAAAGCTTTTATGTGACGCTGGCCCGTCGACCACTGCACGATGGCATTCAGTATTCCATTTGCCGTAATTTTAGCGTGCGTATAACCAAAGAGAAGCGAAGGGATGCGGGAAGCGGTGAAGACGTCGTCATCCCAAACTAAAGGCGATCTATGGTTGAGGTGTGTAAGCAATGTGTCTGGGACAAAACGAAGCTCTTTTAGTTGCTGGACTTTTTCCGATAGGAAGAACTCGCAGTTGAGGCGACTACTCTGAATCACAGTCAAATTTTCCAAACGAGGCATCATTTCGATGAAAGTTTGAAAGTTTGTCTCGTGAAGGATTCGGACTTTGTAGATGAACGTGCTGCACTGCGCAGTCAAGGGAGCGAGAATAGAAGCAACAGAATCCTGCGCTAGATTTGTCTCGAGCTGCTTTAGATCGTAGTGAGGACTGATGCTGGCTAAAAACATCATTAGAGCATCGTAATCCTCTTCAGGTTTGCCGATGTCTTTGGTGGCACGCAATTGTGCATGCACTGTAAGGTCCGCGGTAAAAAATCCCTCGGGCGACTTCTTCAGCCTTACCATCTTCTCTTTTGGATGCTCAACGACGTTTAAGTAAAGGAAAATGCCGCCCTTGAGAAAAACACCAAAAGGCAGCTCAAGTTTGCCAAACAATCCAGGCTCACGCTTGTAAAGATCGTAAAAACGGTGGCATGACATCAAAACACGAAGCAGACATTGTGGTGGCAAAATGCCGAAGACTTTAAGAATTATATCGCGAGGTAAATCGACAAACGAGGTCATTATGTGGGGAGACTTTCAAATGCTTGTCTAACAAAAAGACTCAATGCCGCTCATTAGCACCTTTGAGGTCTCAAATAACGAGTTCCACAGCTGCAAAATTGCGAAATGATATGCCGATTCTGTCGCGGTTGACGAAATAGCTTTGACAATCGTTTGAAGGCTGTGAAGAGATGAAGAGGAAAATGAAGAACGAAAAGAGTTAATTGTATTCAAGCAGAGACAACTGGATTTTCTGGCTCAAATTCTTTCATGTTTTGTTGTTTGCACCTGGTTTGTTTGATACCAATTCTTACAAGTAAAGTTCACAACTAGAAGAGAGCTTCGATCCACAGTCCAGCGTTCGCCACGTACCCGCTTTGCGATTAAGCACGACGCAGTCGCCGCTGTTGTCGGGCTGTCCCGAAGCCCAATGCCGATAGGTGCTGTTGCTGCCGTCTTCCCATGCCTAGTCTCCTGTTTTTTTGTCGAGACCGATCCAGACGTCCGTCTCTCTTGTCAAATCTGAATCCTTTCAGCACAAAATTTTACTCTCACCTCGAATCTCGCTGTTCTCAAAACCACTTCCAACACTCGTTACGTACGAGTTCACATTCAACTCTTGACAAATTCGAGCGGCTTCAAAGTAACTTGTCTAAAATGGAGTACACTATGATGACACTATCTAACCGGAAGCTCGTAGACATAATAGCATTTGCCTGTCGTCGAGACGGAAGAGAGCCAACCTTCAGGGCACGAGGTTAACGGTGGCAGAGTTGTGGGAGTGAGTGTAGGCCAGGCTGTGGGTTGATTGCAATAGTCAGTTGGACAACAACAAGCAATTCCGTGAGTTGTCGCTGCATCGCAAATGGATCCTTGATAGGTCTCCGAGCATTCGAGGGCAGAGTGACAGGAGTAGGAACTGACGTTGATTCGGTTATAGCACAAATCACCAAGATTGCAACGTTCAAATTTTCCATTCAAGGGATCTCCAACCCAGCAAATTGGTCCTTGAGGTGTGACTTGAGTTGAAAGTGGAAAAATATCAGACGGCTGATTACAGGCATCGTTTATACAGCAACAAGGAATGCCTTGCGAATGGGCAAAGTCGCAGACATCGGCGTGGAAGGTCTCAGAACAGGCCAGCGTTGAATGACAAGCATATTCGCTTGTGTTTATGTGATTGTAACACAAATGATCATCTCCACAGTCTTGGAAAGTGCCGTTCGTTGAGCTTCCCACCCAGCAGAGCGAGCCGCACAAGGCGATGCGAGGCAAACTAACCGCCATTAGAATGAATGCTAGTCGAAACATTTTGGACTAGAAAGTGACTAGAAGTGCACGTGTGAGACAAGCGTTATCATCACGACTTTATACGCGTCCACAACTTAAGCCCTGATGCTTGTAGTGTACACTTTTGGAGGGGGATCAGAGCTCAATAGGTCGTGCGTGCGCGTCTCAAGCAAACCTTCCCATCATTCTGAGAATAAAGTCCTTTTTCTTCATCGTTTCTACAACAGACTACAAACTAAATCTACGGGTTTGGGAAATAATGGCGTTTTTACTGTCATGCATAAGAAGCCAAACGATTGAAACCCCAAAGATAGTATAAACATATAATAAACGCCGACCTGTGTCGGTCTGTATGTCACGGTTTAGGCTGGCCGAGTGGTTAGTGCGCTAGACTTC